>CAJVQC010000436.1:0-13157 GCA_910592285.1 Racocetra persica | reverse complement strand
TATTTTTTATACTAAATACACTAAATACTAAAAATAGAAAATCTTGTATAACCATGGTGGAAATAGCAATTTTTCATAGTGGAAATAGTAGATCTCTATATATATATATTACCTTTACCTTTTGCTTGTGACTTTTATAATTTTTTTGTTTTTTGTAAATCAATAGAATTATTTAAACTTTCAAAAGTATCCAAATCTATTTGTGTAGTATTAACTTTTTTTTCACATTTCTTGTATTTCATATTTTTTTTCTCATTACTAATTTGCTTATATATAAAAAAAAAATGAAATTCAATATTTTAAAATAAAAAATTTTCTATACAGAATTAGGCAAACAAAACAGTATATACTTACAAGATGATGTTGCTTTTTTTGGTAGCATTTTGATTGGTATTATTAAGCAAATGATTAAAATAAAAAAATAAAATGGTTTATATATAGGTATAACTTCAAGATCAAATATAATAAGGGTGTGGTGACTTAGTAAAGTAGTAAAGTTGTCACACCTCCAAGCAGTTGAGCATTGGTTCAATTCCTACGAAGAGCGAAAATTAGATTTTAAGAAAAATAGATTTGGTGACTATTGTCATGGCTGAGAAAACTCGAGACTGTGTAACTGTGGTCATACCAATTATAGTTTACCAGAAACTAGAAGATCTTGAGACATTTGTATAATATAAGAAGTTATACAAAAGCATGCAAGCTGGTTTAGTCAGTGCAAACTCAAGATAAGTTCTTTGGAATTGAAGAAAGCCACAGGGCCAATATGGCAGTAGGTATTCACTTGGGAAGTCCTAAATAAAGAGATAGCACAGATCTTCAACAGTACTATATACAGATTGATACTTGGAGAACTAGTAAAACTAAACAGGACTAAATAGTATGACGTTAAACACATAGGTGCTATGCTTTATTATAAATGTGGTTTTTTTTCAGTTTTCTAATTTCATTAATATTTGCCAGTATCCACTAGCTGAGGTGAGGCTTGAGAACCACTTGGCATTTCTGAAAGTTTCTAGCAGATCATCAATGTGGGGTAAAAGGTAATCGTCCTTTTTTGTTATGGTATTTAATTTTCTGTAATTGATGCATAGTCATAATTTGCTATTTTTCTTTGGAACTATAACTACAGAGGAAGTTCAAGGACTTTTGATTTTATAAATTAATATATTTTCTAATAATTTTTTGATTTCTTTTTCTAGAAAGTCTTGTTCATCAGGTAAGATTCTATAAGTAGGCTGCTTAATAGGCTTTAGGCTCTCAGTATCAATTTTGTACTATGCTTCTATGGTTTGGCCCAGTTGGTTTAACCCTGTTATAAACAAATTGCTGAACTGCTTTAAGAGATAAGTGGCTTTTTCTTGTTGTTCTTCATTTAATGTTTTGATTTGCACTAATTTTTTAATGCTATTTTCAGGTGTTGTGTCGTGGTTATCTTTTTTCTAGTAGTAGATACTTCTTCAATGGATGTTAAGTATATAGCCAGACTATATGCATCCTTCTAGAGGTTTACATAAAGTTCTTCGTCATCTGCAGAGCCATTAGTACAATAACTTTCTACTTCTTCTGTTTCTTCTTTTTTATAATTGTCAAAGAAGTTGTCATCATTATTGCTATATTTGAGAGGTATTTCAGGCTGGTCTTCTCTTGCTTGATATGTTGGAACCTTTATGCATTTATCCAGGTACTGGAGAACAACTTCTTTTCTTCAAATGGAGTAGAGCGTGTACTTTTTAAAACCAATCTATTCCCAGCAGCATCATTTCTTCATTATTTTCAATGACTTGAAAGCTGGTAGGTATTATTATATCCTCGATATACAACTTTAGATCTAGTAGTTTTCTTAACACCCTTTCTCTTGTGCCATTAGCAGTAACTACTACTATGTTGAAGGGTTCCTTAATAGTAATTCCTAGTTTGTTGGCTAATTTTTTTGATAAAATGCTAACAGCAGCTCCAGAGTCTAGTATAGTAAAATAAGGTTGTTTTGGACTCTAACATAATATTTCACTTCTATAGGCCTAGAATTTATTTGGTTTTTATCAATATAAGATTCTTCTACTATTGTAATTAAGAGTCATTTTAGCTCTTCAGCAAGGTTGTGCTTTGTTTAGAGATTTGTAGCATCTGGGCATATGTGGTGTTAGCTCTTTAACTTAGCAAATAATTGGCAATATTGTAGGTTAGAGCTAAATTAACAACAGAAAATCACACCTTTGTCTTGGTAGATTGGTTACAATAGGTTGGGATATAATGTTCATTTGTTGTTCTAAAACAACTTCTTCCATTTGTGTAGTTTGGATTAGTTGCTGTATCATCTGGTTTGGTTCTTGGGTGATTTTCTTTCTTAATTCTTTGTTCTAATTAGAATCATTTTCGAGTTTTTTTTGATGCTTAATGGCATACAATTCCTTCCCAGTCTCATATGTGTAAATATCACATAGGTTAATATTTCTTGGCTATGACATATTGCCATTTGAGTTTATAGATGGTTTTCCAGTGTTTTGGCAGCATTTGAAAAGACAATTTCTAGCAATGTGGCCTTATTCTTCACAGTTATAGTATTCAATACACAATTTGGGGTCTGTCGAAGCTAGGATGGCCTATTCTGATTGGGATGAGAGTTAACGTCAACTCTGGTTGCCAATGAGGTGATTAGTTTTTCATAATTTGCAGCTATTTGTTGCATTTTATGCATTAAAGTATTGATGAGTTGGCTGCTAGAGTCTTCTTCTTTTCTTTCCTTATAGTAATTATCTGCTTCTATTTTTTATACATTTTTGATAGCATTGTCGAGGGTCTCTGGTTCAGCAATGGATATGAACACTGTGATTTTTCCTCTTAGACCACCTATAAACATTCTAATGACATAGATGAGAGGTAGTTTGTTTTCTGAGTTTACTCTTTTTAATAGACTTTTAAATTTGTAAACATAGAGGTCAACTTTTTCATTTTCTGCTTGGGTCAATGAATTTAATTTTATTTGCCATCTATGGTGTTTCTTAGAGGTTGCAAAATACTTGATAAATTCAGGAGTAAAACTGAGATTGGGTTGAGTCTTGTTGTCCCAAAATTAAATGTCATCCTTATAGTCACTATACTAGTTTGCAGTGATTCCAAAAAGATATTCTGAAGTGATGGCAATCTGTCTTGGTTTTGGCCAATTATTTACATTAGTAGCTCTTTCAAATGCCTTGATCTACTCAACAGGATCCTTGTTCTTAGTGCCATAAAATGTTTTTACTTGGACCAGTTGGTTTCATATCTCCAGTATGTGTTTTCAGTATTATCTTCTTAAACAACCTCTGCTGCAGTATCCTGGAATGTCTTGGCAATGTCTTTTAGAATATACTGAATGTTTTCATGATAGTCAGAAGGCAAATAGATACTAGTAGGGCTCTGGTTTTCGAAGTTGAGAAGATCCTAGTGGGCTTCCAATGAATTGCTAAAGGTGTTTGACAGTTTTTTCAAGATAGATGTTGATTTAACTTTGTTTTTTTGTTGAAACATAATTTTAACTGATTTTTTATTAGTATAAAACTTTAATATATAGACTTGTATAGGAGCTGAATATTATTTAGTTCAATCTTACAGTCACTACTTATTGAGAAATTGTAAGTTGTGTCAAAAAAGGTGCTGGTCTAAATAGGACAACTCACTATATACTAACACTACTAAAACTATTCAACTATAATACTATTTCTATAATAACCAAACCCTAATAATGGTAAGGCAATAATTGAGGTATAAAAAGACTTGGTCTGAGTAACCAGAGTTATTGTGAGTTTATAAAGATAGTATATAATACAGATAGATCTTTTTTACTATTGTTTGGTGATTTATTTGTTACTTTTACTTCTTTACTAATACTTAAATTCTTTTATAACAGGTACTGCAGCTAGGTCTCGTGATCGAAATTGACCAATTGAAATAGTGATACAAGGTTACAGTATTACAAAATCACAATTTAGATATAATGATATTGATCACAGATTTAATCAAGGATCATTTATATATATAAAAGAGGTATAACTAATACAGTACAATGTTAAATACAATGAAACAATGTATGAAAGTCACAGGAACAAGGCTATACTATAATGATGAATAATTTTTTCAACAAGAAGGTATAATAGGTTAGTGACAAATACTTCTACTCTAATTTCAAATATTTTGGCACTTCAAGGTTATGGTTTTTATTCAAAATGATATGATTCGAATTCTGAGAGTTATTTTTATTCAAGAAAGAGTCTTATGATATATATACTTTCTTTACATATGTAATGTAATCACAAGAATTCTAACTATTCTAACTATTCTACTAATTCTTATTATTACTATATGTCAGTAATTATAGTGATTAATATAATAATATCTATTTTAAGAATTTTGTTAATCCTAAAAATACTAATTATTCTGTAAATCTGTGAATTCTTGAAATTTTTAGAATTCTTAGAATTTCCAAAATTTATACTATATTGAAAACTGCAGTAATTTTAGGAGAGTAATTTACACTTTTATACCATCCAGTCTGTCTTGGTCCAAAGACTAGCAGTTCTTTAAAAAGTTAGACTAAACTGTGTCTAGGACTGATTAGGACCAACTATTATGAGACTAGACAGACCGATTATTAGACCAATTAAGTGCTATATAAGTAACATCAGTATAATAATTATTATTTATTATTACTCATTATTATTACAGACTCTATTCAAATTATTAGTATATTACTCGTTTTATTACATAAAAGCTAGCTTTTAACACATATTTAAACTAGAGTTCAATCTGTATAAATCCATTATCTATTTATCCATATCTGATTATCCGGATAATCCAAATTGCTTGGATATCCAAATAATTTGACAGGTAATCAGATAATTATCTGAATATTAATAGTAAAACAGATATCTGAATAAATTTAGATTTGGATATTTAATGGATAAATAGATAAATGGATAATGGATAGAAATACTAATTTAAACCTGTTTATTATTATTAGGACATGATAGCAATGTGCACAAATTTTGAGAATCATCTATATGATTTTTATAGGTATATTTTTAATACTAATTTGGTTAGTTGCATGATTATACTAAAAAGTAAATCTATAAAATCAATTTATAATCATAACTAATTATTCATTAAATTACAAGAATAAGTTTAATTTGTTCATTTTAATGGTTGTGTTTCAAGAGAATGTGATTAAATTGCAATCATTTAATTATTAAATAAATTATCCGAGTGAGTATGAAGTTTAATTCGTTTATTTTAAGGATTGTGTTTCGAAAAAATATAATAACTATTGATTATATATTGCCGTAATTAATTTTTAAAAAACTAATATTGCATTCTATGTCAACTATCATGTCTATGACAACGTTCTACGTCAACAGTCATGTTCTATGTTAATTGTTGTGTCCTAAATCATTATAGTGCTTTTGATGTAATATCACTAATCTACTTACATAATCATACATCTTCAAATATCTATATCTATATTTTATGAACCCTATACTATAAGCATATCTAGACAATTTAATTAAAAATATTTAATTTATATATCTAATTAATGATATTAACATTTTACTTGATATTTATTTTCAGGTACTTTCTGGTTATTTCTAAATTTGTTTAAACTTACGAATTTTGATTTGTTGATTGAGGTTTTAGTGTATCCTCATAAGCTACCACATTGCCTATTTTATTCAAAAAAGAAATTGTTTACTCCAGCATTTTTATATATAGTACTTATATTTGTGCTTGAGTGTTATGTATCAGTTCTGGTGCTGTATCCAAAAAATTTTTTATCAAATTCATATTGTATTTATAGATAAAAAAAAATAGAGCTTCACATTTTTTTTAGGTAAATATTTGCAAATTGTTTGCTTTTTTTTTATTTTGATAAAATAATGATAATGATTCATCACACGTGAGTTAACTGTGGTCAATTTTTTTTATTGTACTGACTGAAATTTCATATGTGGTTATTTATCATGGTACCAATTCTATAAATTTATTTTTGATTTCAATTTTTAACACATTTTATTATATGTAAATATATTGTGGTAATAACTAGTAATGCACATAAAATTGTAAAATCATATGCATGATTTTTTTTTTTTTTTTTATATATACTTTTAATACTGGCAAAGCTATATAATGCTGATAAGTTATCTAATTACTATTCTAACCATTGGTGAGAGAACTTAAGAAAATATTTTAGCATAAAGGCCAATTTAACTCCAATAGTGTACAGGGTAATAAATATAAACTTGGAGAAGCGAAGTGGGTTTTTTATAAGTGTTAAGAACTAGTAGAGTGATAGGCATTATAGAGTAATACTTTGATATTAATAAGCAATAATAATGGGTAATACAATAATGGTGATGATATTAAAAGTGATAATAAAGTAGAGATCTTAAGGACTGTGATGGATTGCCAGAGTCAAATAACAGTTGTAAGTGTCATTCTCTACCACAATTCTCACAAGTTACTAATATAAATAGTAATATCTGATTCTACAAACATTCTATAATCTGAGTCTTAATAAGCAAAATCAAAATTAAAGTCAATTCAATCTGTTTTAAAAGGGTTTATTAAAGTTATAAATCAAATTCAAAGACAAGACACAAGGGACAAATTCAGATATTACTATTTATATTAGTAACTTGTGAGAATTGTGGTAGAGAATGACACTTACAACTGTTATTTGACTCTGGCAATCCATCACAGTCCTTAAGATCTCTACTTTATTATCACTTTTAATATCATCACCATTATTGTATTACCCATTATTATTGCTTATTAATATCAAAGTATTACTCTATAATGCCTATCACTCTACTAGTTCTTAACACTTATAAAAAACCCACTTCGCTTCTCCAAGTTTATATTTATTACCCTGTACACTATTGGAGTTAAATTGGCCTTTATGCTAAAATATTTTCTTAAGTTCTCTCACCAATGGTTAGAATAGTAATTAGATAACTTATCAGCATTATATAGCTTTGCCAGTATTAAAAGTATATATAAAAAAAAAAAAAAAAATCATGCATATGATTTTACAATTTTATGTGCATTACTAGTTATTACCACAATATATTTACATATAATAAAATGTGTTAAAAATTGAAATCAAAAATAAATTTATAGAATTGGTACCATGATAAATAACCACATATGAAATTTCAGTCAGTACAATAAAAAAAATTGACCACAGTTAACTCACGTGTGATGAATCATTATCATTATTTTATCAAAATAAAAAAAAAGCAAACAATTTGCAAATATTTACCTAAAAAAAATGTGAAGCTCTATTTTTTTTTATCTATAAATACAATATGAATTTGATAAAAAATTTTTTGGATACAGCACCAGAACTGATACATAACACTCAAGCACAAATATAAGTACTATATATAAAAATGCTGGAGTAAACAATTTCTTTTTTGAATAAAATAGGCAATGTGGTAGCTTATGAGGATACACTAAAACCTCAATCAACAAATCAAAATTCGTAAGTTTAAACAAATTTAGAAATAACCAGAAAGTACCTGAAAATAAATATCAAGTAAAATGTTAATATCATTAATTAGATATATAAATTAAATATTTTTAATTAAATTGTCTAGATATGCTTATAGTATAGGGTTCATAAAATATAGATATAGATATTTGAAGATGTATGATTATGTAAGTAGATTAGTGATATTACATCAAAAGCACTATAATGATTTAGGACACAACAATTAACATAGAACATGACTGTTGACGTAGAACGTTGTCATAGACATGATAGTTGACATAGAATGCAATATTAGTTTTTTAAAAATTAATTACGGCAATATATAATCAATAGTTATTATATTTTTTCGAAACACAATCCTTAAAATAAACGAATTAAACTTCATACTCACTCGGATAATTTATTTAATAATTAAATGATTGCAATTTAATCACATTCTCTTGAAACACAACCATTAAAATGAACAAATTAAACTTATTCTTGTAATTTAATGAATAATTAGTTATGATTATAAATTGATTTTATAGATTTACTTTTTAGTATAATCATGCAACTAACCAAATTAGTATTAAAAATATACCTATAAAAATCATATAGATGATTCTCAAAATTTGTGCACATTGCTATCATGTCCTAATAATAATAAACAGGTTTAAATTAGTATTTCTATCCATTATCCATTTATCTATTTATCCATTAAATATCCAAATCTAAATTTATTCAGATATCTGTTTTACTATTAATATTCAGATAATTATCTGATTACCTGTCAAATTATTTGGATATCCAAGCAATTTGGATTATCCGGATAATCAGATATGGATAAATAGATAATGGATTTATACAGATTGAACTCTAGTTTAAATATGTGTTAAAAGCTAGCTTTTATGTAATAAAACGAGTAATATACTAATAATTTGAATAGAGTCTGTAATAATAATGAGTAATAATAAATAATAATTATTATACTGATGTTACTTATATAGCACTTAATTGGTCTAATAATCGGTCTGTCTAGTCTCATAATAGTTGGTCCTAATCAGTCCTAGACACAGTTTAGTCTAACTTTTTAAAGAACTGCTAGTCTTTGGACCAAGACAGACTGGATGGTATAAAAGTGTAAATTACTCTCCTAAAATTACTGCAGTTTTCAATATAGTATAAATTTTGGAAATTCTAAGAATTCTAAAAATTTCAAGAATTCACAGATTTACAGAATAATTAGTATTTTTAGGATTAACAAAATTCTTAAAATAGATATTATTATATTAATCACTATAATTACTGACATATAGTAATAATAAGAATTAGTAGAATAGTTAGAATAGTTAGAATTCTTGTGATTACATTACATATGTAAAGAAAGTATATATATCATAAGACTCTTTCTTGAATAAAAATAACTCTCAGAATTCGAATCATATCATTTTGAATAAAAACCATAACCTTGAAGTGCCAAAATATTTGAAATTAGAGTAGAAGTATTTGTCACTAACCTATTATACCTTCTTGTTGAAAAAATTATTCATCATTATAGTATAGCCTTGTTCCTGTGACTTTCATACATTGTTTCATTGTATTTAACATTGTACTGTATTAGTTATACCTCTTTTATATATATAAATGATCCTTGATTAAATCTGTGATCAATATCATTATATCTAAATTGTGATTTTGTAATACTGTAACCTTGTATCACTATTTCAATTGGTCAATTTCGATCACGAGACCTAGCTGCAGTACCTGTTATAAAAGAATTTAAGTATTAGTAAAGAAGTAAAAGTAACAAATAAATCACCAAACAATAGTAAAAAAGATCTATCTGTATTATATACTATCTTTATAAACTCACAATAACTCTGGTTACTCAGACCAAGTCTTTTTATACCTCAATTATTGCCTTACCATTATTAGGGTTTGGTTATTATAGAAATAGTATTATAGTTGAATAGTTTTAGTAGTGTTAGTATATAGTGAGTTGTCCTATTTAGACCAGCACCTTTTTTGACACAACTTACAATTTCTCAATAAGTAGTGACTGTAAGATTGAACTAAATAATATTCAGCTCCTATACAAGTCTATATATTAAAGTTTTATACTAATAAAAAATCAGTTAAAATTATGTTTCAACAAAAAAACAAAGTTAAATCAACATCTATCTTGAAAAAACTGTCAAACACCTTTAGCAATTCATTGGAAGCCCACTAGGATCTTCTCAACTTCGAAAACCAGAGCCCTACTAGTATCTATTTGCCTTCTGACTATCATGAAAACATTCAGTATATTCTAAAAGACATTGCCAAGACATTCCAGGATACTGCAGCAGAGGTTGTTTAAGAAGATAATACTGAAAACACATACTGGAGATATGAAACCAACTGGTCCAAGTAAAAACATTTTATGGCACTAAGAACAAGGATCCTGTTGAGTAGATCAAGGCATTTGAAAGAGCTACTAATGTAAATAATTGGCCAAAACCAAGACAGATTGCCATCACTTCAGAATATCTTTTTGGAATCACTGCAAACTAGTATAGTGACTATAAGGATGACATTTAATTTTGGGACAACAAGACTCAACCCAATCTCAGTTTTACTCCTGAATTTATCAAGTATTTTGCAACCTCTAAGAAACACCATAGATGGCAAATAAAATTAAATTCATTGACCCAAGCAGAAAATGAAAAAGTTGACCTCTATGTTTACAAATTTAAAAGTCTATTAAAAAGAGTAAACTCAGAAAACAAACTACCTCTCATCTATGTCATTAGAATGTTTATAGGTGGTCTAAGAGGAAAAATCACAGTGTTCATATCCATTGCTGAACCAGAGACCCTCGACAATGCTATCAAAAATGTATAAAAAATAGAAGCAGATAATTACTATAAGGAAAGAAAAGAAGAAGACTCTAGCAGCCAACTCATCAATACTTTAATGCATAAAATGCAACAAATAGCTGCAAATTATGAAAAACTAATCACCTCATTGGCAACCAGAGTTGACGTTAACTCTCATCCCAATCAGAATAGGCCATCCTAGCTTCGACAGACCCCAAATTGTGTATTGAATACTATAACTGTGAAGAATAAGGCCACATTGCTAGAAATTGTCTTTTCAAATGCTGCCAAAACACTGGAAAACCATCTATAAACTCAAATGGCAATATGTCATAGCCAAGAAATATTAACCTATGTGATATTTACACATATGAGACTGGGAAGGAATTGTATGCCATTAAGCATCAAAAAAAACTCGAAAATGATTCTAATTAGAACAAAGAATTAAGAAAGAAAATCACCCAAGAACCAAACCAGATGATACAGCAACTAATCCAAACTACACAAATGGAAGAAGTTGTTTTAGAACAACAAATGAACATTATATCCCAACCTATTGTAACCAATCTACCAAGACAAAGGTGTGATTTTCTGTTGTTAATTTAGCTCTAACCTACAATATTGCCAATTATTTGCTAAGTTAAAGAGCTAACACCACATATGCCCAGATGCTACAAATCTCTAAACAAAGCACAACCTTGCTGAAGAGCTAAAATGACTCTTAATTACAATAGTAGAAGAATCTTATATTGATAAAAACCAAATAAATTCTAGGCCTATAGAAGTGAAATATTATGTTAGAGTCCAAAACAACCTTATTTTACTATACTAGACTCTGGAGCTGCTGTTAGCATTTTATCAAAAAAATTAGCCAACAAACTAGGAATTACTATTAAGGAACCCTTCAACATAGTAGTAGTTACTGCTAATGGCACAAGAGAAAGGGTGTTAAGAAAACTACTAGATCTAAAGTTGTATATCGAGGATATAATAATACCTACCAGCTTTCAAGTCATTGAAAATAATGAAGAAATGATGCTGCTGGGAATAGATTGGTTTTAAAAAGTACACGCTCTACTCCATTTGAAGAAAAGAAGTTGTTCTCCAGTACCTGGATAAATGCATAAAGGTTCCAACATATCAAGCAAGAGAAGACCAGCCTGAAATACCTCTCAAATATAGCAATAATGATGACAACTTCTTTGACAATTATAAAAAAGAAGAAACAGAAGAAGTAGAAAGTTATTGTACTAATGGCTCTGCAGATGACGAAGAACTTTATGTAAACCTCTAGAAGGATGCATATAGTCTGGCTATATACTTAACATCCATTGAAGAAGTATCTACTACTAGAAAAAAGATAACCACGACACAACACCTGAAAATAGCATTAAAAAATTAGTGCAAATCAAAACATTAAATGAAGAACAACAAGAAAAAGCCACTTATCTCTTAAAGCAGTTCAGCAATTTGTTTATAACAGGGTTAAACCAACTGGGCCAAACCATAGAAGCATAGTACAAAATTGATACTGAGAGCCTAAAGCCTATTAAGCAGCCTACTTATAGAATCTTACCTGATGAACAAGACTTTCTAGAAAAAGAAATCAAAAAATTATTAGAAAATATATTAATTTATAAAATCAAAAGTCCTTGAACTTCCTCTGTAGTTATAGTTCCAAAGAAAAATAGCAAATTATGACTATGCATCAATTACAGAAAATTAAATACCATAACAAAAAAGGACGATTACCTTTTACCCCACATTGATGATCTGCTAGAAACTTTCAGAAATGCCAAGTGGTTCTCAAGCCTCACCTCAGCTAGTGGATACTGGCAAATATTAATGAAATTAGAAAACTGAAAAAAAACCACATTTATAATAAAGCATAGCACCTATGTGTTTAACGTCATACTATTTAGTCCTGTTTAGTTTTACTAGTTCTCCAAGTATCAATCTGTATATAGTACTGTTGAAGATCTGTGCTATCTCTTTATTTAGGACTTCCCAAGTGAATACCTACTGCCATATTGGCCCTGTGGCTTTCTTCAATTCCAAAGAACTTATCTTGAGTTTGCACTGACTAAACCAGCTTGCATGCTTTTGTATAACTTCTTATATTATACAAATGTCTCAAGATCTTCTAGTTTCTGGTAAACTATAATTGGTATGACCACAGTTACACAGTCTCGAGTTTTCTCAGCCATGACAATAGTCACCAAATCTATTTTTCTTAAAATCTAATTTTCGCTCTTCGTAGGAATTGAACCAATGCTCAACTGCTTGGAGGTGTGACAACTTTACTACTTTACTAAGTCACCACACCCTTATTATATTTGATCTTGAAGTTATACCTATATATAAACCATTTTATTTTTTTATTTTAATCATTTGCTTAATAATACCAATCAAAATGCTACCAAAAAAAGCAACATCATCTTGTAAGTATATACTGTTTTGTTTGCCTAATTCTGTATAGAAAATTTTTTATTTTAAAATATTGAATTTCATTTTTTTTTTATATATAAGCAAATTAGTAATGAGAAAAAAAATATGAAATACAAGAAATGTGAAAAAAAAGTTAATACTACACAAATAGATTTGGATACTTTTGAAAGTTTAAATAATTCTATTGATTTACAAAAAACAAAAAAATTATAAAAGTCACAAGCAAAAGGTAAAGGTAATATATATATATAGAGATCTACTATTTCCACTATGAAAAATTGCTATTTCCACCATGGTTATACAAGATTTTCTATTTTTAGTATTTAGTGTATTTAGTATAAAAAATA
>CAJVQC010000435.1:0-13157 GCA_910592285.1 Racocetra persica | reverse complement strand
ATCAAATTCAAATTCAGATTTTTTAAATCAAATCAAATTCAAATCCAGATTTTTAAATCAAATCAAATTCAAATAAGTCCAATATTTGATTTGATTTGATTTTGAGGAACCCTAATAAATATTACTCATTTTGTTTATATTTATTTGTTATTTGTGAAGAAGAATTTGAAGAAAGAAAAGCTAAGAGATTTTGTATTCAAAATACTTAGACTTTGTATAGAGAAATTTGGAAAATTTTATATAGATGAACTTGGAAGAATTTGTATTACTTTCTTGTATTACTCTTTTGTGTAATCTAAAGTACTTCTTTGTATAATCTTGTATTATCTCAGGTTATATAGGTCATATGACTATACCACAGTTTCAACAGCCAATCAAAATGTTTCTATATAATTGTTATATAATATACTATCTAAATATATATAAAACTAATATATAATAATATAATAAATCTAACTAATATAATAATACAAATATTTAAGATAATAATAACTAAAAATAAAGGTGTGGCGACTTAGTGAAGTGGTGAAGTTGTCGCACCCCAAGCAGTTGAGTACAAGTTCAATTCCCACCAAAGACGGAAAATTGAATTTTGAAAAATAGATTTGGCAAGTATTGTCATGGCCGGAAAAACTTGAGACCCTGTAACTGTGATCGTACCAATTCATTGAAACTAGAAAATTTTGGGGCCTTTGTGTGATGTATGAGTTACATGAATAATCTTCAGATCGCAGAAAGCTACAGGGCCGATACGGCAGTGTGGCGCTTATTTGGCAAGTCTCGAATAGAGAGATAGCACAGATTTTTGATGATACTATGTAAAGGATTATTATCAGAAGAACTGGCAGAAACCGAATGAGACCGAAGTGTTTGGCAAGGCACTCTACCAACCAGGCCGCCGAAGAAGTAACCGGAAGAAAAAGGACCCAACCTTAGAGACCAAGGCAGGTCACAGCCCTTTCAGGCTATCTGGATTGGTAGTTTGGGATAAGTTAAAGATACTGTAAATAGTCTGTAATGTGTATACTGGGATTTGAGTGAACTCTATAAGGGCTAAATAGGTAATGGTAGTGGTCTTGGCTCGTAAGTACTTGTTCTCGAACTCAGCATAAGTTACTGAAAAGACTAGATATTATGGGAATAGTGGATATCAGACTGCTCTAGCAAGTGATACCTCGAGGATGCGCCAGAAATGGTTGTCCTATAGGTGGGTTGACAAAGACCTGGAGGGTATGGAATGACTATGTACCTCATACCTGAAGTGAAATTAAATTGGATTGGTATAGGATGGTTCAAGATCAGAGGGTTTAAATAGAGGATCCACAAGTGGATCTTAGGTATAGCATATGGAGAATAACTATAGTAATATAGCGGAGCTCTTAAATAGATAATGACTAAAGTTGTACATGTGTCCATGTGTATTTTCGTCGAATTGTACTATATCTGGGGCCCGCTAGCGGCAACTAGTGATCCCTAGTTTATCTAATAAAAAGTCCAAGCCAAAAAGGCTAGCTTTGATTAAAAAAATAAAATAAAATAACCAAAAATAACTAAAATAATATAAATAAAATCTACTCTAAAAATCTACTTTGTAACATTTTTCTTCCTTAAATTTTTATTTTGTAAAAATCTTTTAATATTTATACTATTCAATAGTATTAAACAATTAGTAGATTTTTTTTTTAGTTTGTAGTGACTTGCTTTAATATAATATTAATAATAAAAATTATCAAATTATAAAGCTTTCAAGCAGTATCTATATGCAAAAGTATATTTCTGATTATAGATACTGTATATTCCCGAAAATAAGCTACTCTGAAAATAAGCTACCTTCCTTTTTTGGAAGAAAAACGTGAAAATCTCTTTTGCCTGAAAATAAGCTACTTCATAATTATTAGTAGTTACTCTATAGTAAAGTCAAAATTTTACTAAGTAACTTGATATAGCTTATTAAGTAAAAGTTATTCAGGAGATCAAAATATATATATTTTAAAAGTTTCATCCAAATTGGATGACCTTTTATTAATACATTTTTGCATATTATATTCGATGAATTTTTTAAAATTTCTTTAAAATTTATATTCATCAAAGTAAAAATCAAAAGTCAATTAATAAAAAGTTATCACATTTATATGAAAGTTTCAGAATATGTGTATTTTGATCTCTTGACTAACTTTCATTTAATAAGCCATATCGATTTACTTAGTAAAATTTTTTGCAATTAACAAAATCTACTTTTATTCGAAAATAAACTACCCCTAATATTTTTTTGTAATTTTTCTTCCAAAAATGGTAGCTTATTTTCAGGAATATATGGTAGTTCTTGTTGTAGCTTTTCTATATATATTTCAAAACTTTATTGAAATATTATTGCTACAATATATTTATAGTTATAAATTTAGAGACAAGAAAAATTTGGCTAAAGGTTATGCTAATTAACTTGTTTTAATTTGATTAAAAGAATCATTATTGTTTGTAGTGGCTACATATAATTGATCCAAATTAAAAATAAAGTTTGTACTCAAGAAGTTATCTAGAATCATTTCAAGACTGCAATTGTTTACACAACTTCTGCAGTTTACAAGTCTTGCTCATTTTTTGTTTTCTGTTTTTCTTATACAGTAGATCTTTGTCTTCTAAAAATATCAAACAAATTTTTGTTTGTTTGACTTTATGCTTGTATTTATTTCTTGTTTTAATCTTTTAGAACTATTTCTTTTACTGGTTTATGAGGTTTCTAAAAATAAAAATTTCTACAATATTCTATTAATAACAAATTCTTTGTTTGTTTTCTTTCTTAAAATATAAGGTTTCTGAATTTTATATACTAATTTATCTAAAATTAGCTTCTATTTGTTTAAGTATCTGTCTATTTTCTGTTCTGACAATCATATTGTTGTTTGTAATTATTTTTTGCATGTATTTGCTAGTATTCTTTTTATAGCTAATTGAGTTTTTTGTTATTTAATTCTTTGATTTTTGATATTGTTGAATCTTAAAAATCTCTTTTATCATAGTTTTGGTTCTTATTTTTTTTTGTCTTTTCCTCTTCTTGTTTTTATAATTTTTCTAATATTTTGTCTTTTTTCTTTATTGTAGTTTTATTGAAAAATTTTTGTCTTTTTTCGTTGCTTTTCTTGTTGTTTATCTTGTTGTTGTTTGAAAAAGTATATATACTTGTTCTGGCCATATACCGAGTTTTATTTTATTAAGCACTTGAGGTTTGGCTAGTCTTCTACTTTGGTGCACTATATATTTGGCCAAGTAGATATTATTTTTTTATATATTTTCTCTTTGTTTTGATACTTGTAGTCTCTTGTATAAGTAGGTTAAGAACTTATTTCTACAGTAATAGACCTTGCTTGTTGTATTCTTGAAATCAGGGTCTTGTCAATTTTTTTCTTTATTATTTTTTAAGTTTATATATTTAGAAATCAGTAGTTTTTAATTAAATTTGTGCTTTAGATACCTTGATATAGAAAAAAAGTTTAGTCTATAGTCATTTGATTACTTTAAATAATCAAGTTATAAATTTGGAACAAAAGTATCTGCAAAAAATCTTTCAGTTTTGGAAGTGGCAAGAGAAGAATTTTTTCAAAAGACTTGACTTTAGAAAGTCATTACTAAAAAGAATTGATTAAGAATTTAAGTAGCAAATTTAGAAATTGAGATTAAAGAATTAAAAAAGAGAATACAGTAAAATGAGAATAGAAATTATTTTTGTAATATTTTGTAAATAGTTAATAAAATTTTAAAATCTAATCCTAATAATAATAATTGTATTTAAAGTATTAAAATTAATAAAATTTGTAATAAATAAAGCTAATTCAAAGTTTTAATAAATAATAAAATTATGATAAATAAAGTTAATAAATAAAATTGTAACAAATAAAATTGTAACAAAATAAAATTAGAATAAATCTATATTTCGCACCCTGCAGTATGCTTATATATAGCACCTCACATGATCTATATACCACCATAATATAAAATGCATAACAATAATAGCAAACTGCTAGCATATAATAATTTGACAAGAAATCAATTACAAACTACATATTTATGATATAAAGTGTAAGTGTATAAATAATTGTTGTGATTGATCTTATAATTAAGCATATTAGAATAGAATTACAAGTATCAATTATAAGCAACAGTCAAATGCATAAGTGATAAATAAAATAGTTAGCTGTTAGTGCAATTAGTATAAGAAACATTGATAGTTCGAATAATTAGCTGTTAGTATAATTAGTATAAAAAATATTAATAGATCGAATGGTTAGTATGATTAATAGAAAAAACATATAGTAGCAAACTTGCATATTCTTTCCGCTTGGTTTGTAAATTGTTCTAAATAAAGTTAAAGACAAATAAAGTTCTATGCAACAAAATAATATATCATATCTAATTATTAATCTGAATAAAATTGTATACGATACTCTTATATTTTGCACCCTACAAATTAAGTGATAAATAAACCAGCTATTATATAATAAGAACTAACTTCATAAATCACTTTCTTACAGTATTCCAAAATTTTTTAGCAGCACAAAAATCCTAAAAAGAATCAAAATCCTAGAAAGAATTAGAAAAGATGAATATAGAATTAACACCTCTAGAACTATTGGAAACTAAATTAGAAGACCTATTTGAAATGCAGCAATATAATAAGCAAAAATAACATACAACAAAAAGAAAATATACATAAAAATAACTTATCTTAAAACAATGCAGTCACGTTTGAAATGCATGAAGAAACAGAAGAAGAAAATCGATATACAACTAGATACAAAGATCAGTTAAATAAAGTGCAAAATGATGATATTATTAATAATAGGTTAGTATTTGGAGCGGAACATATAGTTATTAAGAGATCAATAATCGAAAATATAGAGCTTATAAATGGTATGTGTCTTATAATTTAGCTATATATCATCTGAACTATATACTGACAGATATGCTAGATTTTATATCATCAGAAAACATTCCAAAAGATATAAAGTTTGATACTTGGAAGCTAGTAGAAGGATTTTTTGCTGAATATGATATATGAAATAGGTTTGGGATTAATAAATATCAGATAGAACGTAGTAAATCCGGAGAAGTTTAGAAGAGAACCTTCATCTGCAAATTTGATAGAAAATATAAGGCAAAAAAAAATCTATCAGTAGCACAAAAAAGCACAATGTAAAACGAAGACTAAGAAGCGAGAATGTCTATAGCATTGTAATCTCTCATTAGGTGAATATAGATCTCAAATAGAAATTACCACACTAGTTAATAAGCACAACCATAAACTATCAGCAGAAACTTGTAAATTCAGAATCAAGTATAGGTTGTTAAGTGAAGAGGTTTTAAAAGAAGTAAAAATGATGACTAAGCACACAAATCTTTTAATTACTATTCAAAGAAGTCTTTTTAGGGCCCGGTTTCCTGATTTAAACTTTCAGGATTCTGATCTTGATAATGCAATCCAAAGATATAAAAAGTCCAATGCTAACAACAATACACACAACAATAATGATACATCAACTTTACTTACATTATTGATAGAAAAGAAAGTCTTAAATCCACAATGGGTTGTTGAATTTAAACTCGACAAAGACAATCACTTAATTCAGCTCTTATGGATATCCCCTGAACAGATGAACTTATGGCTAAGATATCATGATGTAGTGGTTAATGATAATACGGCACACACAAATAAGTACCAAATGCCACTAAATCTCTTTATCATCATAGACAATAATAAAAAGACTTGGCTAGTTTGTCAAACCTAGGTCAGTAATAAAATGTTGGATACATATGTATGGATTTTAAGTTCTATAAATAAAGTTATAGATCGACCACCAATCGTAATATTCATGGATACAGATCTAGCATTAGATTCTGCAATCTCTATCGTATTTCTGACTACATACATGGCTCATTGCATATATTATATTAGTCAGAATTTATCTAAGAATTTGAAATCTAAGCTAGAAGACAAATAGAATGAATTTATAAAAGATTTTTACCAGTGTCAAAATAGTTTATATAAGCCGCTTTTCGAAAAGAAATGGAATGATCTACAAAAAAATTATCCAATAGCAAAAGATTATTTGCTTAGAGTTCTTGATCCAAGTCATAAGTCCTGAGCACATGCATATTTGCACAAGATTTTTATAGCAGGAATAAAGAGTACTGCACATGTAGAAGCATACAATTGGATAATTAAGTAAGAATTAAAGTCAAGTTGTACTTTATATGAGCTTGCAGATCACCTAGATCAACGTTTGAAAGATAAAGATCAATGGAAATGATTTTATAAATATAAATCTTCAACTACCACATTAATGATACCTATAGCCGACCAGGATTTCTTTCTATGATTAATAAGGAATTAGAAGAATATTTAACTGAAGCGATAAATAATAAAATTAAAACTAAAATAAGTTAGTGCCTTTTTCTTTGCACAAATAGAATTGAATCTTCAAATGAAGACTTAACTCAGGAATTTAACTCAGAAACAGGTAAATGATTGATAAAAATGATAGTATTATTATACGTGATCTAACAAAATTAAATATAGAATAATGAAACCTGTGATGGATTCATTGAAGATCACTATGATACCAAAAGAATGACGCTTTAAGCTCTAATCAATGAAGTTGGGCATAAGGATTTAAAAGAAATTTGGAAAATTTCAGACTTACAGAGTAAAAAGCATTACGTTCATTTTATAGTAATTGCTAATCCGATTTTATTTTTATGCTTCAGTTAAATATTCTTCTAATTCCTTATTAATCATAGAAAGAAATCCTGGTCGGCTATAGGTATCATTAATGTGGTAGTTGAAGATTTATATTTATAAAATCATTTCCATTGATCTTTATCTTTCAAACGTTGATCTAGGTGATCTGCAAGCTCATATAAAGTACAACTTGACTTTAATTCTTACTTAATTATCCAATTGTATGCTTCTACATGTGCAGTACTCTTTATTCCTGCTATAAAAATCTTGTGCAAATATGCATGTGCTCAGGACTTATGACTTGGATCAAGAACTCTAAGCAAATAATCTTTTGCTATTGGATAATTTTTTTGTAGATCATTCCATTTCTTTTCGAAAAGCGGCTTATATAAACTATTTTGACACTGGTAAAAATCTTTTATAAATTCATTCTATTTGTCTTCTAGCTTAGATTTCAAATTCTTAGATAAATTCTGACTAATATAATATATGCAATGAGCCATGTATGTAGTCAGAAATACGATAGAGATTGCAGAATCTAATGCTAGATCTGTATCCATGAATATTACGATTGGTGGTCGATCTATAACTTTATTTATAGAACTTAAAATCCATACATATGTATCCAACATTTTATTACTGACCTAGGTTTGACAAACTAGCCAAGTCTTTTTATTATTGTCTATGATGATAAAGAGATTTAGTGGCATTTGGTACTTATTTGTGTGTGCCGTATTATCATTAACCACTACATCATGATATCTTAGCCATAAGTTCATCTGTTCAGGGGATATCCATAAGAGCTGAATTAAGTGATTGTCTTTGTCGAGTTTAAATTCAACAACCCATTGTGGATTTAAGACTTTCTTTTCTATCAATAATGTAAGTAAAGTTGATGTATCATTATTGTTGTGTGTATTGTTGTTAGCATTGGACTTTTTATATCTTTGGATTGCATTATCAAGATCAGAATCCTGAAAGTTTAAATCAGGAAACCGGGCCCTAAAAAGACTTCTTTGAATAGTAATTAAAAGATTTGTGTGCTTAGTCATCATTTTTACTTCTTTTAAAACCTCTTCACTTAACAACCTATACTTGATTCTGAATTTACAAGTTTCTGCTGATAGTTTATGGTTGTGCTTATTAACTAGTGTGGTAATTTCTATTTGAGATCTATATTCACCTAATGAGAGATTACAATGCTATAGACATTCTCGCTTCTTAGTCTTCGTTTTACATTGTGCTTTTTTGTGCTACTGATAGATTTTTTTTTGCCTTATATTTTCTATCAAATTTGCAGATGAAGGTTCTCTTCTAAACTTCTCCGGATTTACTACGTTCTATCTGATATTTATTAATCCCAAACCTATTTCATATATCATATTCAGCAAAAAATCCTTCTACTAGCTTCCAAGTATCAAACTTTATATCTTTTGGAATGTTTTCTGATGATATAAAATCTAGCATATCTGTCAGTATATAGTTCAGATGATATATAGCTAAATTATAAGACACATACCATTTATAAGCTCTATATTTTCGATTATTGATCTCTTAATAACTATATGTTCCGCTCCAAATACTAACCTATTATTAATAATATCATCATTTTGCACTTTATTTAACTGATCTTTGTATCTAGTTGTATATCGATTTTCTTCTTCTGTTTCTTCATGCATTTCAAACGTGACTGCATTGTTTTAAGATAAGTTATTTTTATGTATATTTTCTTTTTGTTGTATGTTATTTTTGCTTATTATATTGCTGCATTTCAAATAGGTCTTCTAATTTAGTTTCCAATAGTTCTAGAGGTGTTAATTCTATATTCATCTTTTCTAATTCTTTCTAGGATTTTGATTCTTTTTAGGATTTTTGTGCTGCTAAAAAATTTTGGAATACTGTAAGAAAGTGATTTATGAAGTTAGTTCTTATTATATAATAGCTGGTTTATTTATCACTTAATTTGTAGGGTGCAAAATATAAGAGTATCGTATACAATTTTATTCAGATTAATAATTAGATATGATATATTATTTTGTTGCATAGAACTTTATTTGTCTTTAACTTTATTTAGAACAATTTACAAACCAAGCGGAAAGAATATGCAAGTTTGCTACTATATGTTTTTTCTATTAATCATACTAACCATTCGATCTATTAATATTTTTTATACTAATTATACTAACAGCTAATTATTCGAACTATCAATGTTTCTTATACTAATTGCACTAACAGCTAACTATTTTATTTATCACTTATGCATTTGACTGTTGCTTATAATTGATACTTGTAATTCTATTCTAATATGCTTAATTATAAGATCAATCACAACAATTATTTATACACTTACACTTTATATCATAAATATGTAGTTTGTAATTGATTTCTTGTCAAATTATTATATGCTAGCAGTTTGCTATTATTGTTATGCATTTTATATTATGGTGGTATATAGATCATGTGAGGTGCTATATATAAGCATACTGCAGGGTGCGAAATATAGATTTATTCTAATTTTATTTTGTTACAATTTTATTTGTTACAATTTTATTTATTAACTTTATTTATCATAATTTTATTATTTATTAAAACTTTGAATTAGCTTTATTTATTACAAATTTTATTAATTTTAATACTTTAAATACAATTATTATTATTAGGATTAGATTTTAAAATTTTATTAACTATTTACAAAATATTACAAAAATAATTTCTATTCTCATTTTACTGTATTCTCTTTTTTAATTCTTTAATCTCAATTTCTAAATTTGCTACTTAAATTCTTAATCAATTCTTTTTAGTAATGACTTTCTAAAGTCAAGTCTTTTGAAAAAATTCTTCTCTTGCCACTTCCAAAACTGAAAGATTTTTTGCAGATACTTTTGTTCCAAATTTATAACTTGATTATTTAAAGTAATCAAATGACTATAGACTAAACTTTTTTTCTATATCAAGGTATCTAAAGCACAAATTTAATTAAAAACTACTGATTTCTAAATATATAAACTTAAAAAATAATAAAGAAAAAAATTGACAAGACCCTGATTTCAAGAATACAACAAGCAAGGTCTATTACTGTAGAAATAAGTTCTTAACCTACTTATACAAGAGACTACAAGTATCAAAACAAAGAGAAAATATATAAAAAAATAATATCTACTTGGCCAAATATATAGTGCACCAAAGTAGAAGACTAGCCAAACCTCAAGTGCTTAATAAAATAAAACTCGGTATATGGCCAGAACAAGTATATATACTTTTTCAAACAACAACAAGATAAACAACAAGAAAAGCAACGAAAAAAGACAAAAATTTTTCAATAAAACTACAATAAAGAAAAAAGACAAAATATTAGAAAAATTATAAAAACAAGAAGAGGAAAAGACAAAAAAAAATAAGAACCAAAACTATGATAAAAGAGATTTTTAAGATTCAACAATATCAAAAATCAAAGAATTAAATAACAAAAAACTCAATTAGCTATAAAAAGAATACTAGCAAATACATGCAAAAAATAATTACAAACAACAATATGATTGTCAGAACAGAAAATAGACAGATACTTAAACAAATAGAAGCTAATTTTAGATAAATTAGTATATAAAATTCAGAAACCTTATATTTTAAGAAAGAAAACAAACAAAGAATTTGTTATTAATAGAATATTGTAGAAATTTTTATTTTTAGAAACCTCATAAACCAGTAAAAGAAATAGTTCTAAAAGATTAAAACAAGAAATAAATACAAGCATAAAGTCAAACAAACAAAAATTTGTTTGATATTTTTAGAAGACAAAGATCTACTGTATAAGAAAAACAGAAAACAAAAAATGAGCAAGACTTGTAAACTGCAGAAGTTGTGTAAACAATTGCAGTCTTGAAATGATTCTAGATAACTTCTTGAGTACAAACTTTATTTTTAATTTGGATCAATTATATGTAGCCACTACAAACAATAATGATTCTTTTAATCAAATTAAAACAAGTTAATTAGCATAACCTTTAGCCAAATTTTTCTTGTCTCTAAATTTATAACTATAAATATATTGTAGCAATAATATTTCAATAAAGTTTTGAAATATATATAGAAAAGCTACAACAAGAACTACCATATATTCCTGAAAATAAGCTACCATTTTTGGAAGAAAAATTACAAAAAAATATTAGGGGTAGTTTATTTTCGAATAAAAGTAGATTTTGTTAATTGCAAAAAATTTTACTAAGTAAATCGATATGGCTTATTAAATGAAAGTTAGTCAAGAGATCAAAATACACATATTCTGAAACTTTCATATAAATGTGATAACTTTTTATTAATTGACTTTTGATTTTTACTTTGATGAATATAAATTTTAAAGAAATTTTAAAAAATTCATCGAATATAATATGCAAAAATGTATTAATAAAAGGTCATCCAATTTGGATGAAACTTTTAAAATATATATATTTTGATCTCCTGAATAACTTTTACTTAATAAGCTATATCAAGTTACTTAGTAAAATTTTGACTTTACTATAGAGTAACTACTAATAATTATGAAGTAGCTTATTTTCAGGCAAAAGAGATTTTCACGTTTTTCTTCCAAAAAAGGAAGGTAGCTTATTTTCAGAGTAGCTTATTTTCGGGAATATACAGTATCTATAATCAGAAATATACTTTTGCATATAGATACTGCTTGAAAGCTTTATAATTTGATAATTTTTATTATTAATATTATATTAAAGCAAGTCACTACAAACTAAAAAAAAAATCTACTAATTGTTTAATACTATTGAATAGTATAAATATTAAAAGATTTTTACAAAATAAAAATTTAAGGAAGAAAAATGTTACAAAGTAGATTTTTAGAGTAGATTTTATTTATATTATTTTAGTTATTTTTGGTTATTTTATTTTATTTTTTTAATCAAAGCTAGCCTTTTTGGCTTGGACTTTTTATTAGATAAACTAGGGATCACTAGTTGCCGCTAGCGGGCCCCAGATATAGTACAATTCGACGAAAATACACATGGACACATGTACAACTTTAGTCATTATCTATTTAAGAGCTCCGCTATATTACTATAGTTATTCTCCATATGCTATACCTAAGATCCACTTGTGGATCCTCTATTTAAACCCTCTGATCTTGAACCATCCTATACCAATCCAATTTAATTTCACTTCAGGTATGAGGTACATAGTCATTCCATACCCTCCAGGTCTTTGTCAACCCACCTATAGGACAACCATTTCTGGCGCATCCTCGAGGTATCACTTGCTAGAGCAGTCTGATATCCACTATTCCCATAATATCTAGTCTTTTCAGTAACTTATGCTGAGTTCGAGAACAAGTACTTACGAGCCAAGACCACTACCATTACCTATTTAGCCCTTATAGAGTTCACTCAAATCCCAGTATACACATTACAGACTATTTACAGTATCTTTAACTTATCCCAAACTACCAATCCAGATAGCCTGAAAGGGCTGTGACCTGCCTTGGTCTCTAAGGTTGGGTCCTTTTTCTTCCGGTTACTTCTTCGGCGGCCTGGTTGGTAGAGTGCCTTGCCAAACACTTCGGTCTCATTCGGTTTCTGCCAGTTCTTCTGATAATAATCCTTTACATAGTATCATCAAAAATCTGTGCTATCTCTCTATTCGAGACTTGCCAAATAAGCGCCACACTGCCGTATCGGCCCTGTAGCTTTCTGCGATCTGAAGATTATTCATGTAACTCATACATCACACAAAGGCCCCAAAATTTTCTAGTTTCAATGAATTGGTACGATCACAGTTACAGGGTCTCAAGTTTTTCCGGCCATGACAATACTTGCCAAATCTATTTTTCAAAATTCAATTTTCCGTCTTTGGTGGGAATTGAACTTGTACTCAACTGCTTGGGGTGCGACAACTTCACCACTTCACTAAGTCGCCACACCTTTATTTTTAGTTATTATTATCTTAAATATTTGTATTATTATATTAGTTAGATTTATTATATTATTATATATTAGTTTTATATATATTTAGATAGTATATTATATAACAATTATATAGAAACATTTTGATTGGCTGTTGAAACTGTGGTATAGTCATATGACCTATATAACCTGAGATAATACAAGATTATACAAAGAAGTACTTTAGATTACACAAAAGAGTAATACAAGAAAGTAATACAAATTCTTCCAAGTTCATCTATATAAAATTTTCCAAATTTCTCTATACAAAGTCTAAGTATTTTGAATACAAAATCTCTTAGCTTTTCTTTCTTCAAATTCTTCTTCACAAATAACAAATAAATATAAACAAAATGAGTAATATTTATTAGGGTTCCTCAAAATCAAATCAAATCAAATATTGGACTTATTTGAATTTGATTTGATTTAAAAATCTGGATTTGAATTTGATTTGATTTAAAAAATCTGAATTTGAATTTGAT
>CAJVQC010000434.1:0-13159 GCA_910592285.1 Racocetra persica | reverse complement strand
AATAAAAACTTTAGTAATATTTAAACACGTGATTTTAATAGTGCGTCGGTTTACAACTGACGTGTCTCAGATTACAATTCACGCACGTCAGATGACCAATTGGCAGGTGATGTGCATCACCTGGAAATCGGCATCTGACGTGTGTCAGATTAGATCCGACGCAAGAATCGATCTGAGGCACAACATAAATATAAAACATATTTATTAATCTAATATAAAGATCAAAATTTAATAAATATAAAAATTAGTTTATACTGATACTTGAAATATGTAATTCAGATTTATAATTCTTTACACTCACAATAGATTTACTAATATACTTTAAAATTTTTGATTTATAATTCAATATTATAAAACTACTATTTAAAAAAATCTTAAAATATACTACTATTTGTTAATTTTAAAATCTAATTAATTAAACTAATGTAAATAATATAGTGCATTTATTGATTCACACATTTAGTAATTTTAAATTTATGATTATAGTTTGTTTATTTATATTATACTCATTATACTATAAAATAATTAATATAAAGTTAATATTATAATTTAATTTATACTTATCTTTGATTCATTATAGTTAATTTATTAATTTATAAATTTTAAAACTCAAAATTTAATTTATTTTTGGTAGGTTTAACTTTATCTATATTTAGTCTATTTAAATTTAAACATGTTTACAAATTTAAACCAAATTTATAATTAGATTTGAGTTTAGTTTTGGTTTGAAAATAATAGATTTAAGTTCAGATTTAGATTTAAAATTAATAATATTTAATTAGTAATTCATGAGAGATGGGAAGAATTACTATAGTAATACTATATATTTATGTGGAGATATTACATATAATAAAAACAATTAATATCTATAATCTGGTACTGAAATCAAAATTTTTCAAATTCTGTCAAGTTAACATCCTTTGTATTTCTAACAAAACTTGTAGAGGCAATTTTTCTCTTTCTAATGATAGTAAAATCACCAAAATTGGCTTGATAGATCGTGAGATATTTTTATTTTTGTCTTTGTAATTATATGAAATTTCTTTTCACATTTGCAAAGAAATTTTATATGATTATAAAGACAAAAATAGAAATATCTCATGATCTATTAGGCCAATTTTAGTAATGTTACTATCATTAGAAAGAGAAAAATTGCTTCTACAAGTTTTGTTAGAAATATAAAAGATGTTAACTTAACAGAAATTGAAAAATTTTAATTTCAACTCTAGATTATAAATATTAATTGTTTTACTATTAAATTGCCCCAATTCTATATATAGAAATTCTGTACATCTCTTGTGAATCACGAATTAAAGTTTAAGTTTGGTTTGAGTTTGGGGTTTAATAAAACCTGAACTGAATTCAAATCGAATATAGAAGCTCTACTCTAAACACTTTTAGATACTTGAATACTTGAATATTAGACAGTACTAAAAAAACTTTTAGATAGTTAAAACATATATTATTGCTTTTAACTATAAAACAAATCAGAAAAAATGATTATAAATAGTAAAATAAAGAAGTTTAATTTAATAAAAAATATATTAAAGATATCACAAAAGAAATTATTAAAAAAGAGATTGAAGACAGGACCGCAAAAAAAGAAAAATGAAAAAAAACCTGTGAAGAAAAAGAAAAGCGGGTCTTAAACATGGTGAAAGAAAATAGTCAAAACTTAATTAAATATTATATCAAACCAGATTGGTCCTTCTGAACTAATATTACTAAAAGAAAATGGTGATACTGACAAGGCTGACAGCCTTCAGCTAAGAATTAGAAGAACCAAATCCTCAGAAAGTTGAGGATCTAACATAAAGCAAATTGGCTGCTTAGGAAGATAACACCTAGGCTTTGATGCCAAGTGAGTCTTTATTAGTACAGAAATATAGTATAGAAAATTTATATTTATTGCAAATGTAAAGTTCTGGTACTTCCAATTTAAATAATAAAGGTGAGATCATCAAAAAAAAAAAAAAAAAGAGATTGAAGAATTCAAATGAAATACAAGCTCAATTAAGAAAAAATAAAAAATTAAGATAAATTAGAAGAATAAAAAAAAGAAACTAAAAAAGAAACCTTTATTACAGAGTAAAACAAATCGAAAAGATAAAAAAGAAGAGAGAAAATATATAAAAAAATTAAAAATCAAGTTATTTATAGAAAAGTATAAAACAAACTAGAAAGAAAAAATATATTAATCTAGAAATAAATAGTAAAGTAATTTTACAAAAAAAATAATTTAGATAGTTAAATAGAGGTAAAAAAGGAGTATTTAATAGTATAATAGCAAAATATATAAGTAAACTTGATTCATTAAAATCAAACCAAGATCTTTTTGAGGTCTCTGAGGCAACTTGGTAATGTCTCTCTAAGTTATGAAGCTATAAACCTCTATTTAGTATAGCAAATTACTTTTGAATATTTATAGAGACAATTAAAAGATATTAGATCTAAATATCAAATTCAATATTATATAATCTATTTATATAATAATCTTGTTAAAGAATTACTAGCAAGGTTGCTAAAGATTAAAATATATTTATATATATATATGGTATTATATAAGTATTATATTGGTATTATACTTTCTGGATACAAGTATTAAATTTTAAAAAATTATTAATATTTAGTTATAAAAATAAAAAAAATAAAAAACTAAAAAATATACAAATATAACATATATTTACAGATTTGCAAATTATATAATAGGTAATTATCACTACTAGTTATATATAGTAAAAATTTTTTTATTAATATTTTAAAACAGGTTTAAATATTTATTTTTTGTATTTTTTATATTTTTTACTTTTTTTTAGTTTTTGTTAAACTAATCCAGATAAATCAAAATTTTATAAATTTACTTTAGATAATTCTATATAAAATATGATTTGTATTATTCTAATTTGCTATACCTCTTAACTGTATAAAAGTGTAAATATTAACCAATCTACTAAAATCAAAACAATAATCTTGTTAATATAAAAAAACAAATAGCATATGAGTGCGTGAGAATGAAAACCTGTAACTGATCATAGTAAATCATTATAATCAGTTCCAGGTTTTTATTCTCGCGCACTCATATACACTTATCTGACTAGTATTCTGCAGATCTGATTTGAAAATCCGAATCCAATCTGGATCCGGTCACCGGATCAGATTTGGATTCATGATTTATAAGATCTGCCAAATCCGGATCCACGTAAGGATCTGATCCGAAGATCTATTTGGAGCTATTCACACTGATTGGTTAATTTAGTAATTGTACCCGTATAAGAATTGTCCGGAGCTCAACTTCATAGGAAGACATTCATATGATTGGTTAATTTTTGTAGATCTACCTGCGATTTCCTGTAATAATTAACCAATAAAATGATTAAATTTTAAACCAAAATTTATCATTTTAATGCTATACACTAGAAAATGAAAAGAATTTCACGTAATGAAGCTTACAAATTAATAACTACATGCAAAAAAGAATTGTCACACATTTAGAAATAGATGACATGCATAAAGTGTAGTAATGTAAATTGATATTTATCACTAAAATCGATCAAAAAATTCACTATGCGAATAAATTATTAGCGAAACTTATGTTTATTGTCATTATATTTTGAAAAGTAATTAAAGTAATTCAATATTATCTTTAATCATCGCGACCTTTATTAGAGATGTAACACGACCTTTAGCCCATAATTAATGAAACCCATAATACTCATACATATTATCGACCTACCACTTATTAATGTTTTAACTTTAAAAATTTAGAATACGTAAAATCTAAGCATTAGTACAAGCTTATTGTTATTATAATAGCGTGTCAATTGGTATACATCAAATTCTTTAAGCTAAATTTTATACGTAACGTCACAATCTTCTTTTTTGTTGACCGTTTCCAGCATTTAGAACTTACAGTTAATATGACTAGTACTAGCATTAAATAGTAAAAATATTCGCTTCTTAGCGAAGTTCTTAAGATTGTAGATTATTCTGGATTAATTGCAACAGTGAATATTTACGTTTGTTTAGAATTAGAAATGTCTTTATTATAACTTTTTGTTAGTGAAAAGTTACGTTCGCAACAAGTATTACCCGGGCAATTGATTTACATCAGCCAATCAGACGAAAGTCTGTTTCAACTAATTACTCATAATGTCAACCAATCATATAGTAATTATATCGGATCCGGATTTTTTAGATTCGAATCCGGATCCGAACACGGATCCAAATCCGGATCTTTACAACCGTTTTCATAACAGCTGTTTTCATAAATTCTGGGACACCTGATAAAAATTTGCCGATTCGATTAAGTTATTGATTTCGGCAATGATCTGTGTATATTTTTACATGTAAGATAATTTTATCATTATAAGGTATCGCACTAAAATTAGGAGCGTAGGCAACGATATTTATAATAATACAGTCAAACCCCTCTATAGTCACCTCCTTTATAGTCACAAAATTGATATAATTACAAATTTATTTTTACCAATTATTTATAACTATATAGAAAATACCTCTATATTAGTCACACCTCTTTACAATCACGGTTTTTTGTATCCCGAAGGTGTGACTATAGAAGGGTTTGACTGTATATGCTAATTCTTACATTATATCATAAAGCTTTTGATTAGATTTAGCATTCCAACCTAATCTCGAAAATTTCTTCATTTATTTTGTTACAATATAGAGAGTTTCGCATTATGATTTCATCAACTGACTTAGTTTGTAAATCGTGTAGAGTAATTTTAGAAAATATATAGATGAATCGACATGGATAAATTGAACCTAAATGAGAGATTTAACAGTAGACTCCGTCCCAACTAATAATTAAATATGATTTGCGTAATACCAATTATTGATAATATAATATTCTTGATTAAATATAAAATGAACTTTATACTTTTTTAATAAAGTAAAACTCAACACATTAAAAATTAAGAAAATGGTCTATGTTACAAACACAAAATTCAGAATTTGTTAACACAGGCATCGGGTGTATTATAGATCCGCTTTCGGACAACCCTATAAAAAGGATTGTGTTAAATTTGTACGTACGTATAATATTCGTGTTAAATAAACAGAATGGCATTTTTTTTAGACATTTTTCACACATCTTAAAACAAATACTGAAATATACAAATATAAGTATGTAGATCATTATGTCATCAAAATTGTAGATCATTATGTCATCAGGTTACTATATCTAATTAAAATCAAGATTTTAAATTTTGTTTGAATACTTACCCAACATGTTTGCTGTGTTTAATTTGTACGAAATTTATGAAAAAAACTATCAAAGAAAGATCCGGATATAAATTCGACTTCATAATAAATATATTACGATGTTAATATTAAAAAAGTTAGATATTAAAAAAATTGAGATTTTAACATTTGGAGGGGAGTCAATAAAAAAAAGGGACAAATTTTTTCTTAGTAAAGTTTTCATAACTTTAAACTTAAATATTTCAACAACTATTTAATCAAATTTAATAATTTTTTTTATTTTAATTATATACAATTCTAAGATTAAAATAAAAAAATTTTTATCAAATTTGATTAAATAGTTGTTGAGATAATTTAAAATTTTAAACCAATTTTACTAAAAATGATTTGTCTCTTTTTTATTGACTCCCCTTATTTGTAGAAAATGAATTACAAAAATTTTTTAATACATCTATATCTTTAAAATGCTTGTGAACTCGATTTGTAAAAGATCTGCTAACACCTAAATGTTTACCAATTTTTTGAATTGATAAGCCTTCTAAAAATTTTTTCATTTGCCAACGAAGATGATTTAAAAATAGATATGCGTATGTAGTCTTATAATATCCCTATGAAAAAAAAATCATTCTGAATTATCCGATTTTTTGTTGGCAAATCGACTCCATTTTGAATTTTTACGGGGTGTTTATTGGATATTATACGTTTTCAGTATAATAATTATTTAATTAAAAATTCTCTATTTTAACGTCCTGTAGAAGCATTGTAATAAAAACAGTATAACCTGTTCAGAAAATCGACTCCACTCCAAACAATTTTAGAACAAACATTTTTGTAGGGATTTTATATTAGTCACCTGATCTTAAATTTCACATTGAATCTATTATGCCGAAATCAATAACTTAACCGAATCGGCCGAAAAAATCGTTCTGCTAATTTTTTGTCAGGTGCCCCAGAATTTATGAAAACAGCTGAAATTCTGGAACGTCTGGCAAAAAATTGACCGACCGAATATTTACCGATTCAATAAGTTCTGATTCAGCAGCGATCATTACCGAAATCACAAACGCATCGAATCGGCAAATATTCGGTCGGCGAAACACTATATCTGACCAACCAATATATTGTAAACGTGTAAAACTAAGGAAAGTATTAAAAAGACTATAGTTTCTATTAAACTATATATCAAAATTTTTCAAATGATGAAAAAACACCAATTAATAACTGCTAAAAATCTGGTTGATACGTACTAGAATAGTTTCACAGATTAGGCAGCGCCGCATGGATAAACCATCAGGTCAATTGACCGGACCAATCCCAACTTAATAGCGTCGGGCTGGTCAATTAATCGGACATGCCTATTCAGAGTTCAAATTATATCATATATCACTAAATAATTTAAATACAATATACTACCGTAAAAACTTTTGGTTCATGTTCGAAAATAATTACCCAGGATTTAATATAGATTTAGGAAATTTAGCATTTTCGGTATATAATTTCTTGTGTTTAAAATATCAAATATCAAAGACAATAACTTATTAGAAGAAATTACTCATGTCACCGATACTTTTAACCAACTGGATATAATTTACTGTCAAGATCAGCCGATAATAATGATCCAGATAGTATATTCTGGCTTGGTTATTGTTACAAACATGAAATCAGGCATTCATTCATTATCAAAACTCTTTAGAGATAAATAACTCTAACGGAATGTATCATGTTCGTTGTTGCTATTATTACGGAATTGGAGTTGAAATCGATAAGAACAAAGTATTTGTATATTATTTGAAGTCAGAATTTTTGAACAAAGCATTTGTATATTATTTGAAGTCAGAATTTTTGAACAAAGCATTTGTACATTATTTGAAGTCAGAATTTTTGAACAAAACATTTGCTACAGATACGGAGTTAGTGTGAAACAGAGCGATGACCAATTCAATGAGTGGATTAAAAAGGAAGTTATTTGTTAATATTCATTAATATATTCGAATTTTTCACGCTTTAAAAGTTAATTATCAATTATATTAAATATAAAAATACATAATTTATAATTATTTATTTTAAATAATATTTATAATTTATTTATTAATTTAAGTATTTAAAATAAGGTATTTATGTTCATATATAAATATTTACTATTTAACTTGATTTATTTGCATTGATTAGTCAGTAAATTTAAGTGTAAAAAATAAAGCGAAATAACTAACATAATGAAATAACCACTTTGTGAAATCTTTTAATTTTACAAAATATTTTTGATATCTTAATGTTAATATTATATATATAATATATAGTATATATATTAATTATATAATAAAAATATTATAAATTTTTTTAATATTTTTAATATTATTTCTATAATGATTAGATAATTTAAATATATATATTAAGTTTGTTATAACTCTATTTTTTAATATATGTTAAAAATATAGTAATCATATTACTAAACTAAAGATATAATAATTATGATTATTATATATTAATTATATAATAAAAATATAATAATTATATTTATGATAACTTTATTGTAACTATATTTTTAAAAATTAATGCGATTGATAAAGTCAGCCCAAATATGGAAAATGTACACACTGTAATGAATATAACAATTGGAAAACGTGGTGTCAGACATGTGATCCTGGCATAGCAATTCAAGGATGGACAAGTGAAAATAAGAATATTGATAATTGCATGAAAGAGATTCAACTTAGAATATTGATAATTGCATGAAAGAGATTCAACTTAGAATATTGATAATTGCATGAAAGAGATTCAATTTAGAATTTATGATTATAAATGTATAATTGATTTGATTCCATTTAATAGACTAGATAATATTAAAAAAACTCTAGTATAGTTGCGCGTCTAGTTCTGAAGATAATCCTCAAGATTTTTTAAAAGAAGTAAGTTAATCTTTATTGTGCGATATATTAAGCGTATATTGAACTGATTATAACTTATACATTTATACAGTTTGACAATCATATAAATGTTATCAGGCTTAAAACATATGGTTTGACACAAAATACAGAAACCAATGAATATATTATGAATATACAGTATTATGGTATTTTAATACGCTGATAATTGAAGTCTTTACAAGTTATTAAGAAAAAATTTTCGTGAACTTACCTGGCAAACTATTAGTATTATTTACATATATTGCATAGTATTTAATGAACATTCATCATGCAAAATATATTCATGCAGGCCTTCACAATATTTTGCTGGGTAAAGGCATTAGTGAAAATATGCAATCTTACATCTCAGATCTAGAAATGTCTATGAAAACGATTTAAAAAGTGGTATTTATGGTGTCATGCTTTATGTCGCACCTGAAGTTTTATTAGGTCAAAAGTTTACACCACTTTATGTATACTACGTAACAAATTTATCAACACACAAGGAATATCAGATGATTAAAGATAATTTGTAAAATTACTCTATTTTACTTTTGAAGTTTCTATTGATAAATATTGATAAGTAACATTAAACTTAATGTACTTATTGTATAATCAAAATTTTATTATTCACGTTTGGTATATTGATATTTTTAGATTAAATAATTGCTAATACGTATAAAAATTTGAATTTCAATGTAACTGTATAAGTTCAATTTTTGTCTCAATGCTATGTATTAAAAAAAGTACTATTAAATGTTTAAAAATTTTATAAATTTAATTATTTTAACTTCATTCGTGTTGAGACCCTTTTAATCTTTTATTTAACATAGGCTATTTAAGTTCTTGTTTTCTTATTTATTAGCATTGATTTAGTTGGTACTTGTTGAATATAAGTTATATTTCGATTTTTTTAATTACTAGAAAGCTTAAAATAAAAACCTATCGGAATAGTTTTTTTTTTATAAATCTTCATGTGACTATCTCTGATTGATTAGAGATGGGCTAGGTAATTTACTTATTACGTAAAAGTTAAATCACACTATGCGACAATTTACTAATAATATATATATATATATACTTTCAACTAATAACATACTAAATTGTCGCATAATGTGATATAACTTTACGTAATAAGTAAATTACCTTGCCCATCTAATTCTCTAATTCTACTTTTTTTGAAATACAGATCTACGTAGTGATATAAGGTAGAATAAATATTTATGTTACATGTGATATTGCAATTTGAATGCTGACACTTTGTGATGATCGCCACCGCAGATGGTAAAATAGCAAACTATATGAATACAATGTTAGTATAGGTATATATTCGGACAATATTCGGATATATAAAGGTTAACCATATAATAATTAGGACCTAGATATCTAATTATTGAATCAAATTATGTATGAAGGTTTTAATACTAGTCCTAGTTTTATAATTTAATATATGCACAAAAATAGATAATAGTCACGTATGTTATTGTTTCGAATGAAGCAGAAATCTCGGTGATGATGAAATTAACCAATGAAATTAGAATAGAAACAGACTAACAACTAAGTTAACGCTAAACTAAGTTCAGTATTAACAGTGATATTTATTTTTATTTACAAAAAAAAAAAAAACTTGGCGTAAATAAGAATCATTACTTTTTAAAGGTTGAATGGAGCCAAGAGGCAATGTTGATTATTTGTGGAAGGATACAGTGCTTTATAAATTTTGGTTAGGGAACCAGTATCCGCATCTCTTTTTGGCATTGTCATACCATTGCGAACAAGTATGTGAGTAGTATGTGATCAAAACATGTTCAAACATGCAAGGTTTCGTAATTTATCATTCGCAAGGATTTAGGGAGTGGAAATACAAATTTCTTAAAACAAATTCCTTAAATTAAATTAATTTCAAATTTTTTTTTTTAAACCATAATTTGAGTTTAATAATTGGATAATATATGTCGAAGGCGTTCCTTATACTAAATTGGGTTTCTTTAGAGAAATATTTATTTAAAAAAGAAGCAGTATTTTTAAAAAATTTTAAATTAGAAAAGGAAAATTTATATTAAATGAGTATAATATAGTAAAGGTTTCTGAAAGAAAAATAAGGTTTAAATTTTTAAGTTTGATTGGTTTACAAAGAAAATTTCAAATGAATACGTACATAATATATATTAGTAAACTAATACCAATATTAGTAAATTAGTACGTACTGGATACTCGTTTAAAAAGAAAGATAAGGTTAACATAGTAGATATCATAGTAGATATGCAGACAAAAAAAAAGACAAAGATTATGTAGGTACATACGTACGAATAACATTGTAAAAACAATAAATACATATATAGTAATAAGTGCGATAAGTAGTATAAGTTTCAGAATTCATATTTGATATTCTGCAATCTAGATCTCAGTTTAAGTTCTAAAAGAGGATAACGATAGTATTTAAAGAAATCATATTATCCGACATCATATTATTCGACATTCAGCTCATTCTACTCAATTTACTAAACATCTCAAACATCATATATTTTTAAAGTTTTAAAATTTTGAATTGAAAATTGAAAATTGAAATAAGGATAAACTACAAAAATAGATAATTTATTTCCGGACAAATTCAAAAGTGACAGAAATACCAAAATATATGGTTTTTGACATATCATGTGATAAATTAAATTAATCACGTTTCGAAAAAAGTCGGAATTTTTCAAAGAATTAGGTAATCGAGAGGTGACGCAAGTAATCAGAACCAAGAAAATTCAATAAATATAATGCAGTAATGTGTAGATCAATTTTTAATCGACTTTTTACTTCAGTACTTATATGTACGTATGTGCAATAACAAACCTCCATCAAGACCCTTGTATACGTATTCTAACTTATAAAAAAAAGTAGATGATATTGTTCATGCATTATGAAATCAAGCCATACTTGAATTAAGTCTTCTAAAAAAAACTCACTATCATTACGTAATCTGCATTTTTGATATGTTTACGTACAAAAAAAACTAGAGCATTTTTTATTACGCGAGAACTCATAGAGAGTAACACCAAAAAATTATGTCAATTACGTAAATTTATTAAAACGTGAGCATTCTGTCTGTCACGCTAATCAGTTTATTATATTTAAAGTTAATAATATATGCGTTTAGTAAATCTATGTCACATAAGAGTGATGACAAACTGATCCAGTATCGGTATGCCTTTGTATTATGCTATATCAATACGTATATTATATACTATACATTGCATATAATTTATATATATGTTATACGTATATATGATTGTAAAAAAAAAACTGCATGTCAATCAAATTAGATCAATTATGATCAATTATGGATTCGTATAAATATACCATCTTACATTTCAATCTGGCAATTATGCTGCCTTCCCAACTCCCTCTAAACGTTTTTATTTTGTTTAGTTACATTTATCAAGATGGACCAAATTGATTCTATTGTTAAATATAATTATCAATTTTATCCTCAACAGCTTCAACCATCTCAATCACAAGACTTGATTTCTTCTGTTGAACATTACAACGATAACCAAGAATCTTTGACCAGTCATGATATGCAAAGACTTAAAAAAGTTGTCGAATTGATATTTTTAAATAAATCCTCTCACAATTTATCTCACAATTTATCTCACAATTTATCTCACAATTTTATCTCCAAATTTATCTCCAAATTTATCTCCAAATTTATCCTATTCGGAAGATGACATTTTATCTTCTATTATTCTCTATTTTCCACTTCTTGTTAATAAATCTCCTGAAATAACTTCTCCAATAGATATTATTTTATATCATACTTATCCCAATTTTTTAGGTGAACACGTTAATAATAATTTAAATCAAAACACAATGATACATTCTTCCATTAAATCTTTAAATACTCCTGTTACACCTCTTTGCACTCCATCCAAAGAGTTATGTAAACAGTTGGTAAATGACTATTTTACCAAATTCAATGTTAATATACCCATTGTTAAACGTCAAAAATTTAGCGTTCAACAGAGTTATCATAATAAAGAAAATTCAGAGATGTTGATGTGCGCAATTTTAGCAGTGGCAGCATCAAAGTATTCTGATGATCCTTCTATTCAAAAAACTCCGGATAAAGCCGGTGGGGTATTTTTCGATTCTGCCAAGGTATGTTTACTTATGAACTTCTTTGATGGCCTTTTGGTGATGGTATGACTTATTTGATTTTTTTAACATTTGTATTTTAACATTTGTATACATTACTTATGTAGAAATTATTGGATACAAAATATAATGCTCCAAGCTTGGAAACTGTTCAGACACTACTACTTTTGGCACATGCTGAGAGTAGCACAACACGCGTTCATAGTGAATCAATGTTTTTTGGCATGGCAGGTACGTACATGCTATGTGCTTGTATGTTAATTTTTATGCATATGTTTAATTGCCGTTAATTTTATTTATGCCGTAATATCTAGTTCAAATGGCTCATATATTACACCTTGAACGAAATGATACCTCTCTACCTCCAGATGAAAATGAAGAAAGACGCAGAATATTCTACTGTGTTTATTGTCATGAGAGGTGCATATTATTATTATTATTATTATCTTTATTATTATCTTTATTATCTTTATTATTATCTTTATTATTATCTTTATTATTATTATCTTTATTGTTAATAACCTTTTTACTATTGACTATTTACTTTTTATTGTAGATGGTCATCTTTCAGATTTGGAAAACCTATCGTCATTGATGATATAAATATCAACGTTCCTTTACCTGCTTTATCTTCATTTGAAACTTCAACAAAACAATTCTTTATAGCATGGATAAAGCTATCACGTATAATTGGCCTAATTTGGAAGTTTGGTTATTCTTCTCAGTCTCTAGCTTCTCGTGAAAGTTGGCTCTTTCATGCAAATGATCAAAAATTCATGCTAAGACAAATACGTTCAGAATTGACAAGATGGTTAAGAGAATTACCTGTTGAACTTCGATGTCAAGATTTATCAGATGCTGATTCAAGTCGTACCCAATTATCGAATTTC
>CAJVQC010000433.1:0-13161 GCA_910592285.1 Racocetra persica | reverse complement strand
CAAAATTTTTTGTAAATTTCATATTAAAATATTTAAAATTTCTAGCTTCAGCCATTTCCAGCTTCAGCCACGACAATTACTAACAAAATAGTTGGTTTTTTTTTAGATTAAAATTTCAAGTTTGGTTTTTAAAGCAGAATAAGTTTGTTAGCAGTGTTAGCAATAAGAGATTCAGGGTTTAAGGCATTTTTAAATTAGTTTAGTTTATAAGTTTTGGTTTATAGATCATAAATATGAGTTTAAGATATAATCTGTAAGTAATTAGTGTAACAATTCATTTGAATCACTGATCCAGGCTATAAAAATTTTATTTAAAATCTAATTTGTAGTCTTTTCAATATCAAATTCATTTTATAATATTGATTAATAATAATATATAATATATGATATAGTAATAGCATTAAGAATTCATTGTTCTAAGCTTTATTAATATGTGAATGCCTACCAATTTCTTCATTTAGCAACCCGCTAATCATCAAAACACAAAATTCTAAAAACAAAATTTAACTAAAAACTACAGAAACATACAAGAGTTACTAGAAAACTACTCTTGAGCCCCTAATTAAAGAGAAAGAGGACAACAAGAAATACTCAATCTCTTAAGAGACTTGAGTAAGAAAAGCAGAAGCAGCAAAGAAATAGAAGAAGTCATGAAAAATTATCGATATTTTTTTGCATTTTGCAAATTTTGGGGAAATTGGCCTTTACTCTGAATTGCAGATCTATTTTGGTAATACAGAAATCACAATATATAATAAAAAATAAACAAAGAAAATATGAAAAAACTATGTGACGAAAGTAAACAAAAATGGCAAATAACTACAACAAACAACAACAACAAACAGTAGTAGTCAGGAAATAGCAAGTCACGTAAAGCAAAAAAGTAACAAAATGTTTTAAAAAAACCCTATTACAACAAAAGCAGCAATATTAAGTTTAAAAGAACTACTCAAAGATATAGAACTATACAGACAAGGTTATATTAACTCTAATACACCAAAGATATGAAAGAAGTAATAGCAGGTATCCAGAGCATAAAATCAACAATAACCGATGAATAATAAATGCATAAGTAGAAGAATTAATGGCAGAATATGCTGGGCAAGAACTTATTCCAAAAGAAGTATTTGAGAAGCACATAGTAGAACTTTACAAAGAATTATGGTATTATAATATAGGAAGACTAGAGTATACAAAACTTGAACTTGTAGAAAGAGAATATAAGGTTTTTCACAAAGCAATACAAGAAGAAAAAGATCCAGTTACAGTATTATAATAGATGAAATAGTTTGTTATTTAATTAATGATTCTCCAGTGAACTGATTAATTATCATAGTATAACGCAACGTGGTTCTATATATAAATCATATAGATGGAAATATAGAGATTTTTTAAAGAAATATAGTGTTCACACAAGGAAAACTTTTTTTCTTACTAAGTAAATCATCTTTGGGCTTCTAATAAAAGTTGTAGAGCTCATCAAGATGTATCTAATGGTAGTAAAAACATTAAAATTGGCTTGGTGGTTCTTGAGAAATCTTTAAAAAATGTTTCACTGACATATAAAATTTCTTTAAAGAAAATTGATTTTTTTAAAGAAGATTTTATATAGTTGCCAAAACATTTTTTAAAGATTTCTCAAGAACCACCAAGCTAATTTTAATGTTCTTACTACCATTAGATGCGTCTTGATAAGCTCTACAACTTTTGTTAGAAGCTCAAAGATGATTTACTTAGTAAGAAAAAAAGTTTTCCTTGTGCGAATGCCACATTTCCATCTTAAGAGATTTATATATAGAATTGTATTGCATTACACTAAGATAATTAATCAGTTCACTAGAGAATCATCAATTAATAAAATTAAGAGTAGCTGATAGAATTCGAAGACTACTAGAAGAAAGAGAAAAACAATATACTGCATTAAAGTCAAAGCTAGAAGCAGGTTGGAGTAGAAAACTTCAGAAACAAAGAAAAAGCCAACAAAAACAATACAACAAAACAACTCTAAAGTCTATAGTACATCAATTTGAGGAATCCATCAAGAATATTATGATAAACCAACAAGAAACAAAAAGAAAGGTAAGAAAAAGATACAAGTTTGACAAGTTAAAAAACAAGCTGCTAAAATTAAATCGAAGTTAGACTTAAATTAGAGCAAAAGACTTCAAGAACAGAGAAAAATCTGGCAAAAGCAGCATAATGAAATAGAATTAAGGACTCTAGTAATATATTTTAAAGTATCTGTTAAATTCATTTTAGCATGCCAAAAAAAGAAAAAAATAAGAAAAATCAGAAAAGAAAAGCAAAATAAAAACAAGGGACATGATATCCCAGATCCTATAAAAGCAAAGATGCTAAACAAGGTTCAAGAGAAATCAAGACCAAAAATCATATTATCAACTCCAAAAAAATGGCTGACAGAAGTAATATACCAAATAAGCATTAAAGACTCACAATATAACAGTAAGATATGAAAAAAGAAGAAGATGGATCTAGTTGCAAAATAGATATACAGGTTGAAGTCCTAGTGAAATTTGGATATGAATATATCTTAAAGCATATTAGCACCTAGGCCAAAGGGTATAAAAAACTAAAAAAAGAAAAAAAAGGATATGCTATTAAAGATATTAGAAAAGATATTTGTAGAGTATTTTAAAAATTAGGAGATCTTTAACGAAATACAAGAAAGATTCTTAAAAAGAAGACCACCTTCTAGAAAGAAAAAGAAGAGGAAAAAAACTGAGAAAAAGAAAGAGAAAGACTCCCATACCCAGAACACAGAAAAAAAAAAGACCAAGCAATCTGATCAAGACCCTGAAATGAAAAAATTAAAAGAAGACCCGAGGTACTTGGAGGATACAAAATTGTCCAAAAGAATATTACAGAAAGAAAATCATAAAACAAGCTCTCAAGAAGAAGAAAGAAGATACAAAGCTTTAAAATATAAAGAGAAGTTTTTAAGAAAAGATATAAGAAGACTTCCAAGAGCCAGATCTCTAATTGGAAAGGATAGGTTAAATTAAAAGAGAAGAAAAAAGAAATTCAAAAAACAAACGAAAGAATCTTGGCAATAACCCTGTGCTGAAGGAAAAAGATTTTTTGTTTATTGTTAAAAAATTAGTTTTAGAAATTTGTTATAAAAAGGAGGATAGTTTAGAAAGAGAAGATTGCCAATATAATATAGTAAAAAATTCTTTCGTTATGAAACTATCTGTTGATAGTTTCTTAGGCTAGCTTGGTATAGCCCTTCGATACGAGCAATTGCCTTAATAGATGAGGCAGACTGCACTTGGGCACCTATAAGAGAAGCTAAGTGATGTCAGATCTGCAACTTAAATAGTTTAAATATATATATACGTATATATGCTTTGATCTAATAAAAAATACTAGCAAGACTGCCAATAAGAAAAAAAAAAAATTCTTTGTTTAGCAATTGCAAAAATAAAAGTTAAAATTTAACTTTAAAAAAAAATATTAAAATCTAAAAAAAAATAAGAATTAATTAAAAAAAAAAAATTAAAACAGAATATAGAAATACTCCATATATAAAAAAAAAAATTAAAAAATAAAAATCAAAAAAAATAAAAGAAATTAAAAAAAAATGCCACCCAGAACTGATACTGTCAAATTGAAATTCGATATAAACTTGATTTATATTTCTTTTATATAAATCTAATAGTTTTCAAATCTAATAATCTCTCAATACTAATACAAAACTTGACTATTATTTATATCAGTTTGAAGAGGTTTAATAGTATAAAAAATTTTTTTAATTGATAACATCAAATTGTAAATAAATGACAGCCTTCTTTTTTAGCTTTGACAAATAGTGTAGAATATATTTTAACTATACATGCCACCAAAATAGGTTTTCAAAAAAACCCTATTTCATCTCTATTAGAGCAATTTGAAATTTTTTATATGCAAGAGCAAATTTAATTTAGGTAGTTATATTCTTTATAATTTCATCTTTTCAAAAAGTGTTAAAAAATTTCATCTTTTAAATAAAATAGGTCAAAAACAATTTCATCTTCAAATTTTAATTTTGTATCCTGAAACCTAAAATAATTTCGTCAGCATATATAATTTTAACAAATTGCGGTAGCAACTTCATATAGTATGCTATTATAAAATTATTAGTTTTTATATCAGGAATTTATACAATATATGAATTTTTAGCTTTTTGTTTTTACCTTTTCAATTATCAATATTTATCTCAAAAACAGAATCTATCATATTTTAAGGATCCATATCCATCATATTTTCAAAATCTATATCTATTATATCTTCAAAATTCACATCTATTATATTTTTATTATCTGTCAAATTCTCATCATGATTATTATCAGGATTTGATTCACAATCAGGAACTTTCTCATTTGGAAATTTATTATCTTCAAAATTTACTTCATCTATATAATTTGTAATAATAGCTTGAAGGCAACTTGATATTTTATAATCTTTGCTGCTATTAGAATTTAGCATAAGTTCTGTTGCTTTAAAAGATCTAGCCAATATATTCATACTGATTTCTCTCTATGTTTGTGATACTTACTCACAAACCAATTCATATAAAGCTTTTTTGCAGTTTCTCTTTGCAGTAAATTTAGCTTTCTCTTTGTTGATTTATTTTTCTTACCTTTTTGTCATCTCAGCTTTGAAAGGCTTGTTTACTGAAATATTAGGTGGTTGCAAAATACAGGTCATCCTACCAGGAATCTCTATAACATCCAAGTCTTCTATCTTTAATATATTAATTATATTATTATGAACATGACTACGATAATGATCAACAAATATTACACCTTTATTCTTAAAAAATCTATTTGGTCTTGCTCGAATAATATGTGGAATATATATAAAAATCATCAAATCCCTATTATATTTGCATAAGGTGCTATTGTTACTACAATGTTTCAAGAAAATCTACCTTTTAACTTTTTTTTTAATTTAAAAATTATGTTTTTTCTCAGATATGGTATAGCTTAAGACTACTGTGAAATATAATTTATCATTTCTTGTAGTTTTAATTAGGATATCACAAATGCTTTCAAACTCAAATATTGTACCTCGGGGTATATCAAACTATATTGGTATTTTATCAAAGGAAAGAATAAATTTTTTCAATATTTGCTGTTTTTTCATGTGAGGTTTAAAAAAAGTTCTTAACAACCAAAGGCATATCTAAGCTTCTGAATAAGCTGTGTTCTAACATGTTCTACCAGCTTATATTGTCTCTTAAAATATTCAACCTAACCATGAGAGAACTTAGCATCCTCAAGGTTCAGTACTTTCCTAACTTCTTGGCTTTGCGTTCAATTATAGAAGTAGTAACTGCTTTTCTTTCCTGTCACTTTTGTTGAACAAAAACTAATAGTTTTTTTCTAATTTAGGGTACTTGGCTTTTCTATCATACCCACTAAGAATATATATTTAATTAATATTCTTACTTTGGTTATCTTTAACTGCCTCAAGTTTCTTTTTCTGCTTTCTCTACTCTTGAATGCATTTTTGATCAATTTTATAGAACAGTGATGCTTTATGATTAGATATGGTTTTCATATACTTTATTATATTGAGTTTAAATAAAATAGTATAACTTCGTTTAGAAGAACTTATATTTATAAAAAGTAAATTTTGAATATGAAAGAAAGAACAAAAAGAATAATATTTGTATCCAGAAACAGATTAGAGGGTATAATAATAATTTTATGATATAAAAAAAAAATTGTTAAAAATTAATCGACCAATGAGCCATTAAGGCTATAGTAGCCCAGAGCTGATATCTTGCTCAAGGAGGCTGATTCTTCATGTCTAATATTTTATTAATATCAATCAAGTGTTTTTAGAGTTTTAATTATATGACTTTGCAGCACAAAAAAAAATTACCAAAAAAAAAGAAAAAATTAACCAATAAGCCATTGAGACCATAGTGGCCCCAGAGCCGATATTCTGCTCAAGAAAGTTAATTATTCCTCATAACAAATGTCTAAGATCTACCAAGAGTATTACAATATTTTAGTATTTGCTTTGCTTTGCAAGCACAAAAAAGTTATCAAAAAGAAGGTAAAAAAAAAAATTAAAAAAAAAATATTTTAAAAAAAAATTTAAAAAAAAAATTTTTAAAAAAAAAAAAAATCGTTATAATAATCATTTTAATAAGAGTATTTATATGGATGTTTCAGATTTGTAGCTTCATAAGAAAACAAAAAAAAAATTTATTTAACAATAAACAAACAAAAGACAATTGTTTGTATATAAGGAACGTGACAAAAATCAGGTAATTTTTTAGGAGAGGAGAGGTAAAAAAGTTAAAATTATATATAAGAACCTGATTTTTTTTTATATAAGAGAGAAGAAGAGGAGTAAGTCTCTGATAAAAAATAATCAGATGATAAATGATACTGCCCTAACTAGTTTTAAAAAAATAATGCTGCAGAGGTATAAGTATTATGTATTTAAGTGTATATTTTACTATAGTAAATATTTAATATCAGTATGAGTATAATATGAGATCATAGTTTTGATTATATACATACATATTTCTTGTCTTTAGATACCTATCTAATATAGAAATAACTTCTAAAATATGTATAATTCTTTAGAGAGTTAAGTCATTACAATTAGTGTAAAAAGTTAGCATCAAAATTATAGATAGCAGTGCACATAAAATTTTTTAAAAATACGCAATATAACAAAAGTATCAGTATTAAATATGCAGTACATGAACTTAAAATTTTAATATGCGCAAGACACATATATTGTTAACTTTAAAAAGTATTCTTTAATGGGACACTATTACAATGAAGATTTAAATATTCATTTATAGGTTTTACTATGCAGAGCATATGCATATTATTTTAAAATATCTAGTTCTGAAAATTAGCTCTTATTTTGAAATAATATATATGGGCATACTCAAAATAACGCACAGGTTGATTAATTAATACACAAATAGGTATTATTTCACACTTATATAGTAGGTATCTATCTTTTTAGTTTCTTGATATTATATGATTACAAGAACTTATCTTAGATTTGCACTAGCTAATACTGGCTTGTATATTTTTGTATAACTTATGCATTATATAAATACTTCATAATCACCTACTCTTGATAGTATCACCAAGATTATTCCTTAAACTGTAAGTTTTTTCAAGCAAATTTGCCTGAAAAATTATTATAAATGTGATTATGATCTACTTTTTTTAAATTTTAATATATTTAAATAAATTTTTTTTTGATAATATTTGAAAATAAAGATTATATTATAGCAGTATTTAATTTTATATTATAAGAAAAAAATTTTAGTTACTTATAAAATAAAAATAGACCAATTTAGAAAAAATTTTTTAATGAAAAAATTATCAACTTATTTTTGACAAACTTTTTAAATATTAATTTTAAAAATATAGTTCTTAATACAATATTTTAGTTTAGATAGTATCTACAATTTATGTTAAACCAGTATTGTCATAGGGATCTTAAAGATAATACAAATATAATACTATATAGCATTCTTATTTTTATATAATATAATATACAATACAATAATTGTTTAACGTAAATTGTGAATACCGCCTTATATAAAGGATAACATTTTTTATTATTATAACTTTTATAATTTACTTATAAAAATTTAAACTTGTATTAAGAGCAAAAATTTTTTTAGCTTCAGGAATATATAAAATCTTAAAGAATCTTAAAAAATTTTTAATAGAATTAAAAAACTTTTATAATTAAAGTTATAAAATATATTTTTAAAAATATATTCTATAATAAATATATACCCTATATTATTAATAAATTATTGTTTTATTTAAAAAATACTAAATACAATTAAATTTTCTAGACAAATTTGCTTAAAATACAGTTTAAGAGATAGAGATTCTATCACTTTACTAAGTTATCACACCCTTTTCTACAACTTTATTTAAAAGCCCAACAAACTCTGATTTAATAAAAACTTCTTTAATTTTAAAAAAATAATTTTTTTAAATTTGATTAGTTAATTAAAAATAAAATATTTTAATATATCATGATAAAAATAGCAAAAAACTATAGTAAAAATAGATATTCTCTAAAAAAAATAACAAAATATAGAAGTTTTAAAAATTATATATACACTAATTAAAACAACAAGTTTGCAAGTATAAACAATTTTTTATTTCTTTGCAAAAATTATATTAAAGCAAGTAATATATTTCTAAATTAAAAATTTTTTAAATATACCAATATCAAAAATATAAACTAGAGATATAATTTAAATAATATTAGGCTGATAGCATTTCTTGAAACTTTTTGCAAGTATAAAACCAAAATACTAATTTAATAATTAATAAAAAAATATTATATTCATAATACTATGTTATATAATACCCTATATGTCTTACTTAGAGTTAGGGTCTGGTTTTAAAATATATAGAGATTTTTTATTATATAATATATATAGACATAAGAGTATAATAGATTCTGATTTCAGTTCTTATAAAGTTTTCTGAGACACATTATTTTTACTTAGAGCACTTATATCTATTTTTTTAGTATATTTTGAGATATAATATTAGAGTATTATATAATATGGTATTATAAATATAATTTTCTATTAATAAAAGTTCTTAAAACAAAAGATATTTTAAAATTTTAAACTTTGTAAAACTACTAAATAACTTGTTAAAAAAAAAGCTATAACAGACCAAATTTGCACTATAATGATTAATCAGATTGTAATAGCTTTGATAACAATAGTGTACAAGAGACTATAATTTGGATAAATAAAGAATTAATTAGTAATGTATGTAGTGATTATATAATCTAATTGGCTCTCTATATTAACTATATATATATATTGTATATAAATAAAAATATTCTATTTTTAAATACTAAAAAAGTTTATTTACAAATTTATATACAACTCTTTTTGCTAATTATCAATATATAAATTTTTATGAAAAAACAAAACACAAAACTAACAAACATTAAGAATAGTACTAAGAAGTAAAGCTTATATGACTAAATAAAAAAAAAGATAATACAAAACAATATTTTGTCTTTTAAAAAATTAGAGTTAAAAAATCAAAAACTAATAATATATAGAAAAAAAACTTGAAAATATAGCAGTTTTTAGTTATCTATAAATAATTTTCTGAGAAAAGTACTTGATCCTGTAGCACAAATCTGTTGATATAATACAACTATATAATATATAAAAGATGTGACAAAAATCAGGTGATTTTTTAGAAGAAGAAGGAAAAATAAGTTAAAATTATATATAAGAACCTGATTTTTTTTATATTAAGAGGAGGAGGAGGGTAAGCTTCTGATAAAAAATAATCAGATGATAAATGACACTGCTCTAAATAAAAAAAAACAACCCAAAAATATAAATCAGCATATAATAAATATAACAAGAAAAATAATAATAAAAATCTAAATTATATAAAGTACATAGAAAAAAAAATTTAAAACTAAATAAATAACATAAATCAAAGCAGCTACAAGAATTATAAAAGAAAACCCTTTAGATAAAATATATAAAACTAAAATAAAAAATATAAAAAAAATATAGAAAATAATTTAGCAAAATACAGAAAAAAAATTAAAAAAAAAACATCATAATTTTATTCTGAAGCACAAAATTGACAAAGCTTTATCAAATATTATAGTACAAGAAATCTTCATTTGTAAAAGAAGAACAATATATTGAGAAATTAGAAAAACAAAGTATTGAGAATTTAAACAAATAGAGAAAAGGTAAACAAATCAAAAAAACAAAAAATATCACAAAAGCTAGCTAGAGAATTTAAATTCAAAATAAAAGAAATACAAGAATAAAATTAAAAAAAAATAAAAACCAAAAATAGCTAATAAAGATAGAAACAAAAAAATATAAAGAAAAATATAAAAGATATTAAAATAAAAAATGCTTTGAAAAGAATCAACAAAGAAATATAATATAGAATAATTAGAGCAAAACAAATATGAAATTAGTTAAAATAAAAGTTATAAAAAATATAGTAGAAATACAAGATTTATAACAGGTTTTAAAGAAGCTACAAAATAAATAAAAAAACTAAAATTTAATTATAAGTATTAGTAATAACTTAGAGAAAATATAAAATAAGCTAGAACTAAGACAAAAATAAATATAGCAAACCAAGAAAAAATACAAATCTAAAAATAAAGAACAAAAAATTTAAAAAGAAAAAATAAATAAACTACTTATAAAAAAATACCAAAGCTTTAAGAAAAAAATAAAAAAAAAACAAAATCAAGATAAATAAAAAAATTTTAAACAAACTAATCATAAAAAAAAATAACAAATAGAAAAAAAGAAGTACTAAAAAAGAAAAGAATAATACAAGATACTTGTATCCAAGACTTGATACTAATTCTTAATAAAAGAGAAAAGGTTTAAAAAATAAAAAAAAGAAACAAAAAAGATAAATAAAAGAAAAAAAAATAATACTTAACTAATATATATAAAAAATTGATATAAAAAACTAAAGAAAGAAGATATATGTAGAAATAAATATTACAGATTAAAATGAAATCAGATTAAAATAAAATTAAAAATCTCTCTTGTTTACTATTAAAATAAAATTAAAAATCTCTCTTGTTTACTTTTAAAGCTTATAAAACTTATATATACTCTTTTATTAATAACCTTAACCTTAAATTTGACCCTAATACTAAAAAAATCTCCAAAAATATTTCCTAAAAAATTTAAATTTTCTTAAAAATTAAAAAAATTTGTTTTAATCTAATTTCATTTTAATCTGTTACAATAAATACACAAATTAAAAAAACAAAAAAACAAGAAAAAGCAATAAATAAACTAAAGTTACAAAATCACAAAAGACAAATTAAAATCAAAAAAGACAAATTCAAGCCCTAGTATAAGAAAGAAAATAAATTTGAGCCTAAATACAATTTTTTAAAAAAAAAACTAATAGAGAAAAAAAATATAGTAAGATATAAAAAGAAAAAAAAATAAAAGAAGAAATATATATAATTTAGAAAAGATAGTTTATAAAAAAAATTCTTACTAATAGAGTAGTTAATGAGTATACAGTAGAAATCATAAATATCCCACACCCTCTAACTTTTTAAATAGAAAAGCTACAACTTTAAAATTTTTATAATAAAATAGTATTAAATAAATATAGATCAGTATTAAATTTTTATACTTTTTTAATTACTATAACAAAAGTTAAATAAGAGCTAAAATTTTAATAAATTTTGTTACTAAAATTAAAAATTAATTGAATTTGATTAAAAATTAATAAAAATATAGAATTCAATCTAAAAATTATAAAAAAATTATTATATTAAAATACAAGTATTTTTATATTACTAAAAAAACTTTGAGTTAATTTGATAAGATAGTTGTTGAGAAATTAATTTTTAAAGTTATTTAAAAATTTTTAATAAAACTTGTAAAATTACTATGTTTTTACTAAGTAAATGTCTGGTTACACAATACATGTGATTTTTAAATATAGTAAAATTACTTTAAAAATTAATTTCTTAACAACTATCTTATTAAATTGACTCAAATTTTTTTCAATAATATAAAAATGTTTAAAGTTTAATTCTGTTAATTTTTAAAGCTTTTAGTTTTAATTTTAATTTTTTATAAATTTTTAATTAAATTTAATTAGTTTTTAGCATCTAAAATAGCCAAAATTTTAGCTTTTATGTTATAGTAATTAAAAAAGTATAAAAATTTAATACTGATCTATATTTGTTTAATACTATTTATTGTAAAAATTTTAAAGTTATAGCTTTCTATTTAAAAAGTTAAAGAGAGTAAGATACTTATGATTCCTACTGTATAGTATTTAAACTACAAATCAGGACCTTGACTACAGCATCTTTGAAAGAATTTAGTGATTATTAATAAAGTTAGCAGCTCTCAACTAATGATTAAAGAAATTATATCTCTAAAAAGTTAAAAATCTAAGATAAGATAAATTGGCTACTTAAACAGATCATATCTAGGCTTTAATATCAAATAAGTTTTTTTTGTTTGGTATTAAGATAACCTTTTGGTCAAATGTGATTTTATTGTATTAAAACAGTTATTATATATATTTGAAGAGTATATTTAGCCAGTGATGTTGTTTTGACTATTCTGCCACTTTTTTAAAAATATCTAAGATCTGAAATATTAATTTTAGCTTTAACTATTTAAAATATTTTTATAAAAAATATATGATTATATATTCTTTCTAATGCTCTACAACTTTATTTAAAAGATTAAAACAAATTATTATAATAAAATTTTGAATAAATTAGCTTTATTTTTTGTCAAAATATTCCAAAATATCTAAACACTATGTTTCAAAATATCCTGTATATATTACTGTATTTAGCTATACTTGTACCTTTTGAGTATTTATTTAAGTAGTCTATTTATTATTAAATTTTATACTAGTTATTATATTTGCAATCTAACTAGAGAGTTATTTATCTTAACACTTTATATTTATATATCTGAAGCTTATATCAATTAACAACTATTTCTTCAATTCAATGAATTAGTCTTCTTAGTATATATTTTATATAATGATTTAGAACTATTTTATTCTTAAGATAAACTTGGCAGAACTTGCAGTATTTTACTTTTATCACTTATAATCTGTACTTTAGTTTGGTATATATGGACTATAGCCTACTTGTGGCTTAGTTTTATCTATTCTGAAAGTATATATAATACTAGATCAAGATTCTTGCTTATAGTTTTTCCCTCAATTTAAATTTTTTACTGCTTTCAACTATATTTTTAACTCCAGTTTAGCTAAACTTTACTACTCAACCCTACTTCTACCCTTATAGAGTTTATTTAAACCTTAAAACTTATTTCACAGTATATTCTTAGTACTTTAGTAACCTAGCTTCTTTTACTCAGGCTTTTAATTCAGAGAGCTTAGTATATATTATTTATTTTTTTTTAAGTTAGATAATAGCCTAATTAGTATTGCCAATTTTATTTATTTATTTAATAGCAAGAATTTACTCTTATTATTAGATTTTTAAGCTAAATAATTCAGTAACAATATACTTTTTTTGCATCTAGACAAGTACTTCTCTAAAGAGTGGCTAGTAAATCTTGCACTATTACTACAATATACATGCAATTGCAAGATCTCTCTAGCT
>CAJVQC010000432.1:0-13164 GCA_910592285.1 Racocetra persica | reverse complement strand
TTTGTGTGTGTGCGCTTTAACATTTTTGATTGGCCATATCCAAAAACTGTGATCAGTGTATAGAAATTTTGGGTTTGTGCATTTTAACATTTTTGATCTATTTATATAATTTAAGTGAGAATCTGTGTACTTTAACATTTTTGATCGGTCATTACGAGATATGATATTTAGATTATTGATAAATTGTATTATCACTATGCAATTATGACATAATTACTGAATTATTAGGCTATAAATATACAATTATAACATAATTACCAAATTATTATAACAGAGAAATTTAAGCAAGAAGCTGTGTATTTTAATTTTTTTGATTAGTCGTTACAAGTTATGATATTCAGGTAATTTGATAAATTGGATTATTAATATGCAATTATGACATAATTACCGAATTATTATGACCAAAAAATAACAATTTTAGTTCCAATTGCAGGAACATTTCAATCATGCCTGGGTTATATTCTACTAGGTTATATCTCAACCAGAGTTATCCTCATATTTAAGCAGAATAAATTTTATTTCTTTTGTATAATGAGTTAAAATTATTTAAATACTAATATATTCTGTATTTGATTTTTTTTTTAAACTAGAGTAGAAAACCAATTTCAGTTAGTTTCTATTAGAATTTCTCTTACAATCTTTAACAGCAAATAGTTTAATGATTTGGGTAGATTTATGATATTATTGGTAAGTAGGTTTATGATTTTAATAAGTTATTTAGCATAGTTGATTCTTTTAGTAACAATTTCAAATATTGTGTTTCACTAACATTTCTTTATCCTTCAATTTTAAGCATTTGATCATTTTTTATAATATAATACAAGTACTTATATTTATTATTAATTACTTCTAAAATTTTTTAATTTAGACAAGACCAACTTGATTTGGTGGTTTACATTACATCTCTTTTTCAAAGGGGATGTATACATAGAAAGTTTATTAAATTTTTTTTTTAATTTGAAATTTCAAAGTTAAAAGAAAACTATACCACAGTTATTATTTTATAGATACTTAAACTTTAAGATTATTCAACACTTGCCTAATTAATTTTGATAAAAATTTATTTATTTAGTTCTATGAAACAATAGAATTAAAAAAAAATTGATTGAATTTTATGAGGTAAGTGTCAAATAATCTTCATTCTAAGTATCTATAAAATAAAAACTGCAGCAAATTTCTTTTTTAATTTTGAATAGACTATAATAAATTTACAAGTTAGCTTTTAACAAATTTTTCAACAATTATTCATCCAAATTCAATGGAAATTGTTTTATTTTATTTCTATGAATCTATAGAATTAAAATAAAAAATTTTTGATAGAATTTGATGAGATAAGTGTCGAATAATCTTCAAAGTTAAAGAAATTTATACAGTTTTTATTTTATAGATACTTAAACTCTGAACAAAGATTACTCGACACTTATCTCATAAAATTTGATCAATTTTTTTTATTTTAATTATATTAATTCATAGAATTAAAATAAAAAAATTTTCATTGAATTGATTATGTAAGTATCAAGTAATCTTAATTCAAAGTTTAAATATTTTTAAAATAATAACTGTTGTATAGTTCATTTTTAACTTTAAATAAAGATTACTTGACACTTATCTGATCAAATTCAATTGATTTTTTTTTTATCTTAATTCTATAGATTCATAGAATTAAAATAAAAAAATTCATTGAATTAGATAGATGAATGTTAAGAAATCTTCGATTAAAGTTTAGAAATAGAAAAATTTACCTGATTTTAGCTTTTTCTGATATTTGAAACCAAATTTAATAAATTTTTTTTATTTTAATTCTATATATTTGTGGAATTAAATAAAAAAATTTATTGAATTTAATCAAGTGGTTGTTGAGAAACCTTTGCTAGAAATTTTAAAAATCCTTAGTTTGATTAGGTATATCTTGTGATTATCCGGTAACTATCGATGATCGAGAAACTTCATAAGATTTTAGGCTTTAAACAACTTCCAAAATTTTTTTTCTACTAAGAGAGAGGAGAAGTTAAAAGGGGTAATATAAGTCACCAAATTAAATTAGTCTGGTATGTTTATTTAATCAAAATATGCAAATAGTATGTATCTTAGAAGCTTAAAGATTTACTAAAATTTGTGATTTTATAACTTACTATTAATATTTTCTGCTACCAATGATTATTTAATTTCAGTTTAATAGTAAGTATAAAAGCTATTAATTAATAAATTTACTATTTAAGATTTACTAAATTTTTCTCAAATATTGAATAAGATGAGTGGTGCTTTGTGCCACCTATCACACTAGTAAAAATTATGTAACACATGATTTTTATAGTGACCAGTATGAATTTAGTTATTTTTATAAACAAAAACTGGATTCAATTTTGTTATAAAACTATATATTAATATATAAGTTTGGTATTTTTTTATAATTGAACAAAGACTTTTATTTAACTAGATATTTTTTATAATTGTAATAAATTGGGTAACTGGTATTTTTTTTATAATTGTAATAGATTGAGCAAAGATTTTTATTAACTGGATCTTTTTAATAATTGTAATAAATTTGGTGAAGACTTTTATTAACTAGATATTTTTTTATAATTGTAATAGACTGGATAAAGAAATTTTATTAGCTAGATATTTTTATAATTGTAATAGATTAGATGAAAACTTTTATTAGCTGAGTATTCTTTTATAATTGTAATAGATTGGGCAAAGACTTTATTATCTGGGTATTTTTTATAATTGCAATAGATTAGATGAAGACTTTTATTATCTGGGTGTTTTTTATAATTGCAATAGATTAGCAAAGACTTTTATTATTTGGGTATTTTTTAAAATTATAATAGATTGGGCAAAGACTTTTATCTAACTAGGTATTTTTTTTATAATTGTAATAGATTAAATACTGAAGATATATTATAAATTATTTTTTTTTTACAAGTAGCTAAATATATTTTTTTAAAAAAAATTTAAATAGTTGGAACAAAGACTTCAATTAATTGTGTGTCTTTTAATATTGTAATTAGCTAAGACAAAGATTTTTAAAAAATTATAATTAGCTAGAATGAAAACTAATTAGTAGTATATTTTTTAATATTGTAATTGGCTAGAGTAAACAAATTATAATTGGCAAAAACAAAAACTTCAATTAGTTAATTGTTTTTTAATATTATAATTTGTTAGTATTTTTTTTTAAATTGCAATTGTTGGGCAGTGAAGGTTTATTCAATACAAAAGTTTTTTATAGTTTAATTATTATTATTGTTAAGTGATATACAGATTGTTATATCAGACCCATATGATAATATAATTATTATATAGATATATATATATAAGTTAGTTAAATACCAAATTCATATTTAATCACGTGGCCTTCAGCTATGTGCTTTTATATGAACTAGTATATAACTAACTTATATACATATATCTATATAATAACTATAATTAATTGTCTAATAAACTATCTGTTAAATAATTGTTTTGTCAAATAACCTGTTTTACTATCAAAAGTTTTAAGGTATAGGATTTTCTTTTTTGTATAATGATATATATTGGCCCATATGATGTATAGTATAATTGATCTATAAAACTAGTTTATTAAATCGAATTATGTATATAAGTTATTTATTTCTACTAGATAGAAGCTGCATAGTAATTTAGTAACTTATAGAAATATAACAATAAGGTTTGCTATATTTAAAAATGATACAATAAATGTATTAAAAAATAAATCAGTTTCTTTTTCTAGTTAGTTCAATATTCTAATTTTATAAAAATTTTTCAAGTCTCGATTGTTATTGAATACATATTGAAATAATATGTATATAAATAGAGATAGCAGCTCAGATCATAGTTCTTTAGTTTTTAGAGAGTTTTAGAGAAGTTTTTCTTAAGTGTAGTTAGTTTAGTTTTGTGAGTGGGAACAAGAGATATTTTAGAAAATATTTATATACTGGGTGCATTCAATAGAAAAATACTTACTTGTATTGCTCATATTCTTGATGCTTTGTATGTGATAATAAATACTTGGTTCTTTATTTTTATACTTACAACTCTAAGCTAAATTGGCTATATTGATATAAAGTGTCTTCCTTGGTTATAATATCTTGGTACCAGTTGTGTAAATTAAATGAAGAAGAGCAAAAGTGAAATTCACATTGTGTTAAGAAAAAGTAAGCACATTCCAAATTTACACTGTGCTAAATCAGAAGCTTATTTATATATATGATATTATTTTTGGTTACACTGCATCACCAACCTTATATATATGTATACATTTTTAGTATGTGTATTGTTATGAAAATAATATGATATATATTTGTAAATAAGCTTTTTGTGCAATATTATAGTTTATTATAGTTATAGGGTTTACTTTAATTAGACTTTTACATTATTTTTTAGTTAATTTGAGTCTAATAGAATATATATAAATAGAAATATTCTTTGTAAATAAGAAAGAGTTTTTTTTTGCTTAATTGGAATAGAGCATAAGTTTTTTATATACTGGGTATACTTTTGGGAAGATATTTACTTGTATCATTTATATTTTTAGTATTTTTATTGTTTTATGTATAATAATAAATTATTGGTTTTCTATTTTTAATGCTTATAACCAGAGTTAAAATAGAAGTACAATAGAAGTCTCTCTTTTGTTGTAACAGTATATGATGTTTTTTTTCTATTACTAATAAATTTAATACTTGATTGATACTTTTAATTTTGGTATTCTCTGTTTCAGAATAATAAAATACTTAAAAATTCTTTTTTAAACAGTTTTAGTTATAATTTATAAACGAATAATATATTTTTTTAACCCAATATGTCATGAAACACTATAGAGGTATTCTTATCAGACTTTTGTTTGAAACTGCACAATATATCATAGAATATCATAAAGATATTTTTATTGCACTTTAAAATTAAAATAATAAATTATATTAATATATAAGACTATATATATAATCAATTGCTATAAGTTTTTTATAAAAATATTTTAAATATTAATAGCTTTATTACCTTATTTAATTATTTTTGTGTTATTCTGTAATATAAATTAATATATTACTAAACAGAGCCAATTCTTTCTTATCAGTTCTATTTAAACTTAAAATATTTTTAAAATACTATTTAAAATTTAAACTTGAGATATTCTTAAAGCACTATTTAAATAAAATTTTTTTTGTATATTTTAATAAAATAATGAATATTAAAAATAAAAATCTAAAGATAATACTGATTCCAATTCAGTATTCAACCCTGATACTAATCATGAGGATATTGATACTATTAGTAATAAAATATTAAGTAAAGATAATAGCAGTGTAGACCTTAATAGTGATATTAATCATTTTGATACAGATAGCAATTCCAATTATTATAATAAGAAACCTAGTGCTAAAACCAAATTGCGAAAGAACAGCAGTTAGGTTTGGCAGTATTTTCACAAAAAACCTTGATTATGAAAGTGAAAAATACATACAAATTGTACTGTAATTATAAAAAGTAAACTATATCCAAATAGATAAGAATGTAAATAGTTAGTTAAAACCAGAGTTTAACTAGTAATTTTCAAATATATCTAAATACATATGGTATTACTAAACCTAACAAATCTATTAATATAATCTCATAACTAACAATTATTTAAATATTTTACCATAATGCTAGACAAAATATTTACCAGAAGAAATCTATTGATCATACTTTGGTAAAATAGATAGTTACAAATTTACAACCTCTCTATATTCTGAAAAATAAAGGCTTTAATAAATTTGTTCATATATTAAATCTATATTATGAACTTCTATTAGATAAATATGTAAAAGCATTAATTTATCAAAGTTATAATTATTTAATTAAATATTTTAAAATCTTTGGCAAAAAAAATTAAAACATGTAGACTTACATATGATTTCTGGACTGTATATTCTAAAAGAGAATATAGAGAAGTATGATATTACAGTATTTTATTAATTCTAATTATAAGTTAAAAGAAGTTATACTTGCAATTAAACATGTTTCATATCTTCATAATGCTGTAAATTTTAAAGCTAAATTAGAAGATATAATTAATAACTAGAAACTTACTGAAAAAATAACTTTAATTATTATTGACAATGCTCTAATATGATTAAAGCTATTAATTTAATAGAACAAGTAAAATAGCTTTCTTGTGTAGCCTATACACTCTAACTTGCTATTGGTAAAGAATTAAAATCAGCAAAAGTTTTAATAAAATGTATAAAAAGATTAATTAATTTTTTAATTATATCTAAACAAAATAAGCAATTACAAAAAGTGCAAGAATTATTAAAGTTTCAAAAAAAAATTGATAATAATGAACAAAAATTTTTTGTACAATATCTGATACCTCACCTGCTAGAATTCTTTATATATTGCTTAGAAAAAACTTCTTCAAATTAAATATGCTATTAAATTAATAGAAGTGACTATGAGTAGTATTCTGAGTTGGTAAATATTTTACCAATCATTAGTTGCCAACTATAGTTGCAACTAATCAATTGTTCACATCACATAGCATCATCAGATAATTGGTTAATCAAACAAAAAAAATTAATATGGATCTGCTTGACCAGATGGAATTTTTCTGAATTTCTCAGAATTGTACTAGTTGAATAATTAATTGATTAGTTGTTTAAAATTTTTTCAAATTGACTAGTTGGAAAGTTGGCAACTAGTTGGTTTTCAACTAATGATTTGGAATACTAACTATGAGTGCAGATAATAATTATAATATTTGTAAGAATGCAATTTGTTTAAAATCTTTAATGATTACAGAAGAAGAATAGCAAGTTCTAGAAGAATTAACTAAGCTTTTGGCTCCTTTTGCTGAGATTACAGAATTGCTAGGAGGTAGCAATTATTCTATACTTAGTTTTATATAGCTAGCTATTATTACTTTTACCAAAAATTGCATACTATTATTAACAAGTATAAATAATGAAGAGCTTGATTTAACAAATATTTCAACTATTTTTGATGAAGAGGAAGAAGTGAATATAGTTAATTTAAATAAAAAATTAAAAATAATTATTACAACAAATGAAGATATATTCAAACTTAGTAAATCTTAAAATACAGATAATCTTGTAGAAAAAGTAAAAGCAAATTTATATAAGGCATTAAACTACTATTGGAATATACCTTTTAACAGTTCTTTAATTGCAATATTACTGTAAATCAATAAAAAAATTAAATAATTGGAAATATAATAAGGCTCTTAACCTTTGTGAGAAAAATATAATTTGCTTAGTGCAAGAAATGAACCTGTTAGTAATCTAAAAAATATTGATTCAAATACAAATCAGATGAACCTTTTTTTAAAAATATTTAGATTAGATGCAATATTAATATTAAATAAAAATAAAGTAGTCAAATATTTTAAAATTAATCAAATACTAGCTACAACTGATCTGCTTAACAAGTAAAAAATATTAAAGAAAAATTTCCAATTTTTGCTAATTTAACATATAAATATTTAGCTATATCTGCCACATTAACCCCTAGTGAATACTTATTTTCATGTATAGTTAATTTAATGATAGCAAAGTATATATCACTTAATACTAATTTATTTGAAAGAATTCTTTTCTTAAACAAAATATTGGTATTTTGAGTACTATATTTGAGTCATAGTTAAATAATATGAAGGGTACTGGCTACAAATATATTTTCTTTGGATATAAATTTTTTAAGTAATGCTATATTATGATATTGCTATCTACTATATATATACTATATTTTATTAGTATATTATTATTTTATCTAGATAAAACTGTATCAAATCTGGTAGATATAGTAAACTTGTTAAATTTAGTATATTTATTAGGTTTGATAAATATAAAGAATATATAATGAATGTCATAAAAATGGTAATGTAGGTGTTGCACATATATGCAATAGTGTTGAAAATCAGAGACTTTGAATAGGGAATCCACAGGCGGGTTCCAGGTATGGCAATTAGCAGGTAACCTGTAGGCGGAACCTTTAAATAGACAATGACTAAAGTTGTACGTGTGGCTAATTGTAGCTTCATTGATAGACTTTGTATATTAATGATGTAATCATATGTTACCTTAATAAAAAGACATACAGGCAAGATTGTCGCTTTAAGGGGAAAAAAGAATATATAATGAATTTGTTTTATTTAAAATATGCTTAATAAATTCTTTAATCAGTAAATATATATAATTAATACTGTCTAATTGTATGTCATCTATCAGAGACTTTTTTATATATATAGGTCCATATTGATTCACTGATAATCACTTCACTGACAGCTCATTTAGATGATATTGTGCCAGGTAAAATTTAGTAAAATATATATCTGCAACTAATGAAATGCTTAACCCTAACTCTATATGATATTAGCTAAATGATCATTTAGTAAAATGATTATCAGTGAATTGAAGGGATCCCCATACATATAGACAGTATATGCATTTAAGTTATAAGAACCATGTTTGTGTTAATAGTTAAAAACCAAAATATTTTATGTAGTTAGAGAGTATATGTAATTAGACAGTATGTAATTAGATAGTATCGACTATATATAAAAACCCAAGTTTGTTACATTTTACTAATTTTAAAACTTTTCAGTAGACTTAAATCTAGTATTATATTGTAAAAAATTAATTTAAAGCATATACACCTTTTGTATATATATTGACAATTTAACTATTTAAAAAAAACCTGTATTTATAATTAATAAAAATTCTATAGTTTGTACCCAATTTAACTCAAGCTAGATTTTCTATTTTAAAAAATTTTCTATATATATATTTACAGTAAAAATAATATATTTTAATCATATAAGAGAAAAAATATAATTATAAACAAAAATGCTATATAGATAGTAAAAGAGAAGTAGCATAAGAAAAGAGAATATTTAGTTTCAAGATCTCTAAAAATCTTATAAATTTTGCAAAAATAAAAGCTCTATTTATTTGTATCAAGCCTTGATTAATTATAAAGTTTTAAACAAACTTTTTATTTATATTATATATATTACTTATATAAAAAATTTTAGAATTAAAATCCAGAAATAATCTGGATTAGAAACCAGATTAGGAACTAGATAATTAACAAATATTTATTTTATATTTAAATTAAAAAATATAAAAAAGATGCTTATTCAAAAATTTGGTTTTATGTTTGAATTCAAGCACTAGAAAATATTAAATAAATATAACAACAAATTAATGATAATATCTTCAAAAGATGTGACAAGCTCTTATCTAATCCTAAATCTATAATTAACAGTATACTAAATTACTAAAAAGCCTAGTTAGATTCAATAATATTAAAACAGAAAATAATAATATTATAAATATACAAGAGATTAAATCATATATTTAACAATACTTTGATAAATAGACAGATTACAAAAATATTAACCAACAGATATTCAACTCTATATGACAAAATGAATACAGACCAAAAACTAATATCTAATTTGTATGATATAATAGTGCTTTTAATGAATTTTTTTTAGAATAAGTTTCTACTTCCTAACAACAAAGCATGTGGCCTCTCTAGAATCAATTATAAAATGCTTAAACATGCTGGCTTTTTCTTCTTGCAAGCAATTATTACTCTATTTAACAAATATATCATCTCTAATTCAATTTCTAAACAATAAAAAGAGAAAAGAATATTCTTAATTTTCAAAAATCTATCTTCAATAGTAACCTATCCAATACCAAATCTATCAGTCTTTTAGAATATATCAAAAAATTATATACTAAACTTCTAACTAACTATTTAAACTATATATTTAACAAATATCTAATTCTTTCTTTTATAACTATATTGCATTTCTAGGCAACTGTACTGCAATCTCTATTCATATACTCAATAATATAATTTAAGAAACTTTTTATAATTCAAAAAAACTTTGGCTCCTATTTTAGAATATGAGCTAAGTCTATAATTCAGTTAATATTGACTTATTCAAACTATCTCTTCAATGTATCAATATACTATCCAAACTTATTAACATACTTATCAACTTTCTATTAAATTACTATAATAAGGTTATCACTAATCTTAAACTCACCAACTCCTATACTGTTAAAAATAGTATTGATTATGAAGAAACTATTACTTTACTTTTTTGAAGAATCTATTATAATTTTCTTATTTATAAAATCTTTTCACAATTTACAGAATATATATTATTTACCTCATGACTAACTAGTTTACAACCACAAACTAGCCAATATCTTCAAATCTTAATTTCTGTATTGGCCTATATAGATAATACATTATGGATAGCTTAATCTAAAAAACAAATAACTTAAATCACTACAATAGTCTTATTTTTTTACCAAATAGCAAATATACAAATTAATCTAACAAAATCTATATTAACCACTAATTCTAAACTCTTTCTATCTTCTTTATTAACTTAACAATCTACTCTATTTCAGCTAACCAACCTTTTAAATTTTTGGGATATTGGTTTACTCTTAATAACAAACAATTAGAACAAATTAAACTTATTTAAAATAAACCTTTCAACTAACCTACATTACTGGTACAAAAAAAAATTACAAATAAACAGGTTGCATACATCAGCAAAAAATAAATTTAAAAATTGTGAAAGAATTTGTGGTGCTGAAATATTGCAATTGATAAAATATTTTGAAAAACATAATTTTGAAAATTTTTGAAAAATATTTCACAATATTGCGAAAAAAATTGCAAAAAACTGCAAAAGATAGTACCATAGTGCACTGACCAAAGTACCCAGTGTGACAAATAATGCAGATCAATTTTTTACAATATTATTTATATGTGACATGTGATGTAAACAATTGTGTAATTCATGTGATTTTTAATTTTTTACTATGTAAAAAATTGTGTCATACCGGGTACTTTAGTCAGTGCACTACGGTAATCAAATAAATTCAAAATATTTCAAAATATTTTGAAATATTATGAAATATTTCAAATTACAATAAACTCACTTTAAAATAAACTCTGTTATGATAGATATCTCAATATAACAGTATAATTAGTCTTAATTTCAAATATTTCAAAATATTTTAAATTAACCAAAATAAGTTTAATTGGTGATTTGCTACTCAACCAGAGAGAGCTCATAGTGTAATGTGACATGGTTTACATATAGAAATTAGGGTTTTTGGAATATGAGCTGCTTCTATCTAAAACTTTTTTTTGTACTTAGTTAATCACCTTTGGGCCTCTAATTGAAGTTGTAGAGCTCATCGAGATGAATCTAATGGTGGTTGAATCATCAAAAATCAGCTTGGTAGATCATAAGATATCTTCAAAAAATGGTTCGCCAACTATGTAAAATTCTCTCTTTCAACAATAGAGAATTTTATATAGTCAGTAAAATGGTTTCAAAGATATCTCGTGATTCACCAAGCCGATTTTGATGATTCAGTTACTATTAGATTCGTCTCAATAAGCTCTACAACTTCAATTAGAAGCCCAAAGGTGATTAACTTAGTATGAAAAAAGTTTTAGATAGAAGTAGCTCATATTTCAAAAACCCTAATTTCTATATGTAAACCATATTATATTACACTATGAGCTCTCTCTGGTTGAGTGGCGAATCACCAATTAAACTATTTTTAATTTTCTCAAAAAATGAGCCAGAACAATTAAATTAACTATATTTATAAAAATTACTATATATTTATTAAATATTTTTATTATGTAATAATTATATATTACAATTACTATTATTATAATATGAATATTTACATAAATGCTTTAAAAATTTAAACATAATGAATAACTATATCAAGCCTATAACAGCAACAAATCCACTGATAATATTAACAATGAATTTGGTGCAATATAATTATACTAGAAATAACAAAAAAAAAAGCAAAAAACAAAAGAAATAAAAAACAGTAAAAATATTCTCACAAACCCAAAATAATTCTTGACAAAAGCAAAAGAACAAGCAAAACCACTAAAAAAAGAGAAATGTGTTAGTAATATAGTTCACAAACAAAAAAAACAATAAGTACAGTAAAGATACCTACTAGATTTGAAGCCAATTTTGGAAGAAGAGCAAAGAGACAAGCGAAACTACTAAAAAAAAAAAATGGTATTAGTAACATGGCTCACAAACAAAAAACAAAAACAACAAGCACAGTAAAGATACTCACCAGATCTGAAACTAATTCTGGAAGAAGAGTGAAGAAACAAGCAAAACTATTGAAAAAAAGAGAATGGTGTTAATAATATGGCTCACAAACAAAAAAACTAAAAACAATAAGCACAGTAAAAATACCTACCAGAATCAAAGCCAATTCTGGAAAAATAGGAAAGAGACAAGCAAAACTACCAAAAAAAAGAAAAAAATATTAGTAACATAGCTTACAAATAAAAAAAACAAAAAACAATAAGCACAGTAAAGATACTTACCAGAATCGAAGCCAATTCCAGATGAATAGCGGAGAGACAAACAAAACTACCGAAAAAAGAGAAAGGTATTAGTAACATGGCTCACAAACAAAAAAAAACAAAAATCAATAAGCACAGTAAAGATACCCACCAGATCCAAGGCCAATTCTAGAAAAAGAGATAAGCAAAACTACTGAAAAAAGAGAAGAGTATTAGTAATATAGCTTACAAACAAAAAAAATAAAAAACAATATGCACAGTAAAGATATCTATCAGATCCAAAGCTAATTCTAGAAGAAGTGTGAAAAGACAAGCAAAACCACTGAAAAAAGAGAATGGCATTAGTAATATAGCTCACAAACAAAAAAATAAAAAATAACAAGTACAATAAAGATATCTATCAGATCCAAAGCCAATTTTAGAAGAATAGTGAAGAGACAAGCAAAACTACAGAAAAAAAGAAAAAGATGTTAGTAACATAGCTTACAAACAAAAAAAAAACAAAAACAGCAAGTACTGTAAAGACACCACCAGATCTGAAGCCAATTTCAGGAGAGACAAACGAAACTACCTAAAAAAAGAAAAGGGTATTAGTAACATGGCTCACAAACAAAAAAAACAAAAAACAGCAAGTACAGTAAAGATATCCACCAGATCTGAAGACAATTCTAGAAGAAACAAGCAAAACTACTGGAAAAAAAAAAAGGGTTAGTAACATAGTCACAAAAAAAAAACAATAAGCATTATATAGATACCTACCAGATCCAAAGC
>CAJVQC010000431.1:0-13167 GCA_910592285.1 Racocetra persica | reverse complement strand
GAAACCAAATGAAAGACAAAGGAAAACAAGTCTTGGTTCACAATAAAAAAGAAAATACAAAAGAACTAGCAGAAGAAATTTCGTGAAAAGAACTAGAAGCAAAAAAACAATTCTTTAATCAATTTAAAATCTTACAACCAGAGGAAAAGAAAGATAAAGTCTCAAATTTAGAAAACAGAATAGACCAGCAACAATCAATTTTACAAGAAATTTTGAATAGATTAGATAATCTAGCAAAGAGCAGGTTTTATCTGCTAATCGCTCCTAAAGGTACCTTAGTTGAAATAAAAGAAATAACGGTAGAGGAGAACCCCTTTCCAAGATCAAATATTCCTTCAAGTTCTCGCTAGAACAAAACTCCTCTAAAACCTGTCACACTAATAACAAAAAAAAGAGAAAAAGGAAAGTAGTACAAATAGATATTGAAAAAACAAACTACAATAGACAGAAGATAATATAGTACTTAGAAGTAGAAACAGCAAGGCAGAATTGGGAATAGTCTACCACAATATAAATAGTTTGAGAAGCAACAAGCAAAAATTAGAAGCATTATATGAATAGACACTAATGTATAATATAGATGTAGTAGGACTAGCAGAAACAAATATTTCAAGCAAAGAAGGCACCTTTGCAGCAATGAACTTTAAAAATTATAGAAGCTTCTGGGCAAGTGCAAACCCAAACAAAAAAAAAGGCTTGAGAGTAGGTTTACTTGTTAGCAAACAATAAGAAAAGCACTTAGATCAAATTGAAAGAAGAAATGAATATTTAATAATAGCTAGCTTCATTTTTAAACAGTTAAAGATAATTATAATGATGTTATATTTACCACCAAATAATAAGGAGAAAAGAAAGAAGGTCCAAAGAGAGATCTTGAAGAGATATATTAACTGATCAAAGAAGACACAATTAATAATCATGGGTGACTTTAATTATATTCCAGACCCTTTTCAAGACAAGGCACATTATATAGAAAATGAACTATTTAAGTTAAACCCCTTACTTAGATGGCTTCAAAAACAAGACTTCAAAGACTTTTTCAGATTAATAAACCTAAGAAGTAAAGACTTCTCCTAGACAAACGGAGAACAAAGCTCCAGAATCAACCAAATTTGGATTACAGAGGACCTCGCAAGTGGTCTATACGAAGCAGAAATTCAAGATATGGACATTGTTACTAATAGTGACCATGAAGTAGCACTAGCAAATATCGAATTAGGCCATTTAATCTCGGCAGTCAGTTATGCTAAACTTAAAAGACAAAATTTTACAAAAACGGTTTTTCTTTATGAGGAAGCAACTAAAGAAGACTAGGATAACTATAGAGAAGAACTTGAAAGAATCTTAAAAAAAAAGAAAAACCTAGTACAAGAATTAACAAACACAGAGGACCTGCCAGAGGAAAAAACTCAAAAACTTCTTGATGAAATATGGGATCTGGTTAATAAAGGCATTATCATAGCAGCCCAGAAGACTATACTGAAGAAAAAGATCTCAAACAAGCAAGCCTCAAAAGATAACCAAGAGAAAAAGTCAGAACTAGCACAACTAATAGTACTCTTGAGTAGATGGATAAGCTTAGAAAGAAAAAATCTTAAGCTTTGGTAGCTAGTAGAGGATATCCAAGAGTTTAATAAACAGATTAAACTTATCAATCTACGTTGTAAGACCTACATAGAGAAGATCCAAAGCTGAACTCAAGAGGTTATTGAAGATCTAAGAGGGTGGTAGAAAATCCTCAACAAACGAAGAAGAAAAAAACTAGAAAAATTTAGAAGTGAGAAAATAAATAAAAATATTGAAAGAAGATGCCAGATGATTGATGGAAGGCAAGAAAAGATGATAGCAAGTCTACTCGACAAACCAATCAGAAAAATCAAAATCGATAGATTATTTAAGAAGGATGGCCTCTTGAGAAGACTAATTACAAACCCAAACAGAGTTCTAATAGAAACTCATGAATATTTTAAAATCTATTTAGACCAAGAAACTTTCAAGAAAATGCTCTAGAAAGAGATTGGAATAGAATATATAGCCCAAAAAAAGAGATACAAGAGGTCTGGTATGAAGATTTAAACAAGGACATTATAGAGAAAGAATGAACAGAAATGCTTGCAAGCCTAAAGAAAAATACAGCACCTGGGATCTCAGGTATCACCTATTCACTAATAAAAGCAGCAAGTGAACAAGTCCAAAAAATATTTAGAGCCATAGCAAGTATTTGCATAAAAACAAGCAAGATCTCTAGAAAATGGAAATTATCTAAAATATATCTAATACCAAAAGATGAAGACTAGCGATATAATCTAAATAATACGTTTCAGCTAATTTTTGCAATTGCACTAAAACAGATATAATTTGACACCTTTTTAAATCTTAAATAACTTTTGATCCACTGGACCGTTTTTAATAAAACAGCTACCAAAATGTTCTTCACATCGAGACAATTCTAACGAGCCCAAAATTGTCAAAACCTAATCATTGGATCACAAGATCGCTAAGGTTTTTCACGAGGATGACGCATCTATAATGTGGGGTAATCGGTTAGACCACATCTAACCGATTACCCCACATTATAGATGTGTCATCCTCGTGAAAAACCTTGGCAATCTTGTGATCCAATAATTGGGTTTTGACAATTTTGGGCTCGTTAAAATCGTCTCGATGTGAAGAACATTTTGGTAGCTATTTTATTAAAAACGGTCCAGTGGATCAAAAGTTATTTAAGATTTAAAAAGGTGTCAAATTATATTTGTTTTAGTACAATTGCAAAAATTAGCTGTAACGGTTAGACCAATTGCATTATTAGAAACTTTTCAAAAATGTATGACCAAAATACTTATGAAAAGACTTTCAGAAATCATATTAAGGAAAAACATATTAAGAGGTCCAACTTTGCAAGTCTTCCAGGCAACTCTACAGAGAAGCCTGTTCATATCCTTAACGCAATTATGGAGAATGCAAAAGATAACAAAAAAGAGTTATGGATTGTACTTCAAGATATGAAGAAAGCATTTGATTTAGTATCACTTGAGGCTTTACGAAAAATATTAGAAAGAATCAAGCTGCCCAAGATTGCAATCAAACTAGTACTGAATCTTTTTGTTAATAAACAATCCAAAATCATCACAGATCTGGGTCTAACAAATTTCTTCAAGATTCAAGAAGGAATTGAACAAGGTGAAGTAATGTAACCTTTAATTTGAAGGATATTCTATGACCTCTTTTTGGAAAAAATCTAGGAAGATACCAATCTAGGCTATACCGTGAAGTACAAAAATTGCTCCAATCTAGGTCCAAACTATGCAAACAGGAACTCATAGAGACAAGCAGTAGTTGCATTTGCAGATGACACTACCTGGATCACAGAAAGTAAAGAACAAATAGAAAGAATACTTACGATTGCAGAAGAATTCTTTAAAATAAATGATATACAAATTAACAGAAAGAAGACAAAACTGATTACAATGAATGCAGAAGCTAAGAATGAAACCAAGAAACTCTTTTTCAGAAACGAATGAATCCAGGAGGAGAAAGGGTTGAAAATTTTAAGATTCTTAGAAATTTGGCTGAGTAGTAAGATGAAAGAGACAGCTTTGAAGACCAAGGTGAAAGGGATTGTATAATCAATAGCCAGAAATTTTTTTACCAAAAAAAATAATAATTAGTCAAATGTTCTATTTAAACAACATGTGCATAATTCTCAAGTTATACTATATGTTACAAACATCGAAAGCAAATAAGAAGATAATTAACAATATGTATAGTCCGATAATTAGATTAGCAAAAAACAAGATCAAAATTGCAGCATCAGCAAGAAACAGTATGATACACCACAGGAGTATAGGCAATTGCAAATCTTTATAGAACCAGCTGATACTTAAACAGATCTTAAGCCTAAATAGCTACCTTAACTCAATTAGGCCAGAAGAAGCTCTAATGAAATTGAGAATTAAAGAGAGTCTCTTCCTTGTAGATGCTTCAGAAAACAACTGGCACGAAGAAACTCTAGAAGCATATCTGAAAGTTTGAAAAGACAACTTAGCATTCTTAACGATGCTAAGAGCAAAAGATTTAAATCTCACTTTCAGGTTCAATATTTCTAATCTACCCGAGTGCAACCTAAAACGAAGACTCTGCAGTCTCTTGGGGCTAGTATTCAATGCCTCAGTTGCCTACTGTCTAAGAGAATTAGATTTGGTATATATAGATCAACTACTAAATCAAAATGGAGATCAAATAATAACATGGCAACAACTCAAGTTTTTCAGAAAAGGGACAAGCAAAGGCAGAGTAGCAAAATAGTTCAAAAAGACTAAAGAACTATTGCTAGAAAACCCACACGGCAGACAAGTTAAAGACCAATTTAAAACCAAAAGCACTAACATGTGGGCTTTGAAAGCACAGCTAGCAAGACTATTCTCAGATAATAGGACTAAAGAATGGGTAGTTTTGAATTTAATATTGGATACAGAGAACTCAGAACTGGTAATCGCAAAAGTAGTCTCAAGATCTCTTAAGAAGATACTTGTAGAATACTAAAAAAACATCAGACAATCACAATATTGATAACCGCACACTAAAAAAATATTCAGGTTGTATGCTTAACCAGAACAAGGCTTTCGAAGGATGTGAGAAATTCTATTATAGAAGTGAAATTCAAGGATCTCTTTCAGCCTTTGTTAGAAAAAGAGAAAATAAATGAAAATTAGAAATACCATTGGATGTGATTAAGATACACTATAGGGAAAGAAGAATGAGAATTACAAAAGAAGAAGCACAGATGATAAGTGTAGTAAGCTATAGTCTAGATATAGAGATGATTCGAAAGCAAAACATATCCTCAAAACTTAAAGACAATCTAGTCGAATAGAATCAAAACAATTTTACACTGTCACAAAGTAAGTTGATCTTCTATACAGATGGTTCATTATATCTAGCCAAAAACAAGGCAGAAGGTCCTGATCGTATGGGAATTGGGATAGTACAGACAGATCAAGATAAACAAAATATAATTGAGGAGAGTTTTGCAAGGACTCAAAATTGGCTATCATCAATTAAGCCAGAATTGTTAGCAATTTGGCTAGCATTATTAGTAACACCAAGTAGAAAAAGTGTTAAGATTTATATAGACAGTACAGCAGCAATTGCAGGTATAGAAAAAGGGAGAAATATCTTAACAAACAAACAATGGCTAAAGCTAAAGAGTCATGATCTATTACATAGTATTGTAGAATTAGTTAAAGTAAAAGAGATTCAATTAGAACTAGTTAAGGTTAAAAGACATAGTAATAATAGATAGAATGATAGAGCAGATAGTTTAGCTAAAAAAGGAGCTACATTAGATAATAAAGATAGTATCATCTTCAACCCCCCACTTAAATCTAATGTTTCATTATTCTGGAACGAGATATTCATAGAACATCCAGCAAAAGAAATAACTAAGACATTACTCGACTTCAAGACAGGTACAGACTGGAGAGAATCAAAAGCAATCCAAAAGATCGAACCAAAGAAAAACTTCAAGAAAAACAATTGAACTTATTTATGGAAAAAATAGAGAAGAGCAATGGTATTAGATACACAACAATGAAATGAGGCAAATGCCTCAGAACACTTGTTAAGTATACTAATGAGATGCTTCCAGTACTCGAAACATTATTACAGAGATGTCCAGACCTATATCAAGACTAAAACTGCATTATTTGTAATGAGGAAGAAGAAGAAAAAGACCAAGATCACTTGGCATGCTATAAAGAACAAGAGAACAATTGGAATGTAGCAGAAATTTTTGCAGCAAATATAGCTTGAGCAGCTCTTCTGAAAGAAATTAAGAAAAGAACTGATAAGGACTTTTTAGAAAAAACACTCTGGGGAGAAATGAAAAAGGCGACTTACGAAGCAAGATCCAAAGCAATTAAGGGCTTAATACAAGAAGACATGATGGAAAAGATACAGAAGACTCTACAATCGGGTAAAGAAACCAGAACATATGTCGAGCTTGCTATAGACACAATTTGGAATTGCTTTCATGAGAATATTTGGAAGGGAAGATGTAAACTCTTTCACAAATAAGAAATCAGCAGAGGTATCCTAACTAAAGATAAAAGATAAAAAAGCAAACTACTATTAGAGAAAGAGAAAACAAGACCAGAATGTAATAATTCAAGATTTAAAGAAGGGGTTCAAGAGAGAGTACTTTGGCAGATAATATAAATAGAAGTAAAAAAAAGAAAGAAAAAGAGAAGGGTTTAAAAAATATAGAAAATCGTTGATTTAATAGTTTTAGAAATCTAATTCAAAATAGCTGCAAGCTTTTTTGATACAGCTTGCTTGGCTAACCTGATATTAGTCTTCTGGTCTTGAAAGAATTTTCGAACCAGTATGGCAGACCGCTTCTGAGCACCCATAAGGTAGTTGGGAGATGTTGAGCCTAAATATTAAGCTCAACATTATGTAATGTATTTATATAATAATCTTAATAAAGGATCACTAGCAAGGTTGCCAAAGATTAAAAAAAAAAAAAAAAAAAAAATTTTAAATATTGTTCGTTTGTGATATTATAATTTGTGGAATAGACAATTAAAAAAGATCACTTTCGAAATATAATTTTAAACGATTGCCATGTACAGGATTCTTTACTTTTTGTCCATTCATTGCATACAATTTGTAAGTACCAAGTGATAAAATGTCATAGATTATATATGGTCCAATCTATTTTTCTTCTAGTTTTGCAAAGAAGATATTTTTAAGATGAGATTGAGCTATTAAAACTTTGTCACCAATTTTTAACTCAGGGTTTTTAATATTTTTATCATAAGCTTCTTTTTGTATTTGTTGTGCTTGTTTAATATTTTCAATAGCTTCTTTTTGTTGTTTTAAAGTTATATCTTCTATTTCAAATGTTTGTTTTATTAAAGCTTCATTAAAAGATATATCTTCATCATAATAGGTTTCAATAATAGTTTCTATTAGAAGTTTAGCATCTCTTTCATAGATTAAAGAGAATGGTATGAACTTTGTTGTACTATGCTTCATAGTTCTATAGGCCAATAGAACAGATAGCAATATCTGGTCCCATTCTTTATAATCATAACTATTAATTTTAGCTATTGCTTCATCTATTGTTTGATTAAATCTTTTAATCATACCATTTGTTTGAGGCTGGTATGCAGAAGACTTGTGATATTTAATTTGAAAGCTATTGCACAATTTCTGAATTAATTCACTCATAAAATTTCTTCTACGATCACTTAATAAGATTGTTGGCACTCTATGTCAACAAATTATATCTTCATATATAAATTTTGTGACAGTTTCAGCTTTCATATTAGAAGTAGCTTGTGCTTCTGGCCATTTAGTTAGATAGTCCATGGCTATGATAATATATCTATTGCCTTCTTTTGTGATTGGTAAAGGTTCTTTTTATCAATCCCTACTCGATGAAATGGTGCTTTAACTTCAAGTGGTCATAGGTTTGTCTTTTTATTTCATTGCTTCTTTGTTGGCAAATATCACAAGTTTTTATATAATTCTTAATATCTTCATACATAGTAGACCAATAATATCTTTCTTTAGTTTTATTATAGGTTGATTTTATTCCTAGATGAGTACCTTGCTTATTATGTAAAGCATATAATATCTCATCTTTTTGACTTTGTTTTATTACACATTGGGCTTTATTTTTGTTTCATCGAAATAATTGATCATTTTGAATAAAATGATGTGTACATTCTTTTTAAATTTGAGATTTGTCCAAGTTTGTAGTGTCTGGTAAAAATGTTAAATCAGATAGATATTGGTATATTTCTTGGTATAACTTGTTATCCATTATCTATTGTTTTTGTTATAGGTAAGTGTGAGAAGAAATCTGTATTTTGGTTCTATTTACCAGAGCGATATTTAATATCATACTGGTATTCTTGAAAAGTAAGTCACCATCGAGTTTCTGTTTGTTATTGTTGAGAGTAGTGTTATTTAATAACCATTATAAAGCTTTATAATCAGTTATAAATGTAAATCTCGATCCATGAATATAATGTCTAAAATATTTACTGCCCAAACAGCAGCTAAGCATTCAAGCTCAACTATGCTATAATTTTTCTCTGCTGATGATAATGTTCTACTTGCATAGGCAATAACATGTTCTTTGCTTTTTTTTATTTGTGATAATACTGCTTTTAATCCCAGATAAGAAGCATCAGTAAATAGTAAAAATAGCTGGTCATAATCAGTAAAGGTCTGATCTGATGAATAATATATTCGAATATTCATTGAATATTTAAATATTTGAATAATAACTTTTTTACCAAATTGAATATTCGAATATTTAATTTTTTCACTAAATATTCAATGAATATTCAATGAATATATATATAATTAATTTTTTTTAATTGATCTTAAAATAAAGAATTAGATTTAATAATCTTAATATATTTAATTTATTTATATTAAATTAGTTTATAAATATAAAAAATTTTAGTAATTTATTTATTTATAAATATATATTTATTATTATAATATGTTTATTTGATTTTATATTAATTTATTATTTATAAGATTAAATTTATTTATTAGAATTCTTAAAAATAAAATATAAACTTATGAAAAATTATTTTTTATACAGAGTGCACATTAGTATACTCTATAGCAAACTATAGCAAATTAATATAAAGGAGAGTTGAATTAGAGTTAAAGTTAAATTAGAGTTAAAATTAAAAGTAAAAACTTGATAGAGAGTATTTTTTATTAGTTACACAATAGGGGTTACCCTAGTAAAATTTTGAGATATCATTGAAGGGTGCACCAAGTATAGGGTGTACCAAAAATAAATGCTCTAAACTTATAATATTTTTTAAAATATTTATTTTTTAATAATTAATATTTAAAAATTAAAATTGTTTTAGACTTTTAATTTTTATATATTAGTTAAAAATTTAATTATAATATTAATAAAATATAAAATAATATTATATTATAATATAATATTTATTGAATATTCAGTGAATATTTGAATATTTATTTAAAATTTTCAATGAATATTCGAATATTAAAAAGATTAAACAAATGAATATTCGAATACAAAATTTTTGACTGGATTGGACCTCTAGTTATAACTATTGTTATTACGATTATAATTATTACTTCAATTGTTATTATTATTTTGATTATTATTGTTGTTTTGATTATTGTTTAACGAGGGTTAACTTTGCTTTAAGGTCAATTGATCTAACATTTGTTGAGTAGCAGCAAATAATTTTTCATTTACTATATTTTCAACTGATGGTTGTGGAGTAGCATTATATTGATTAAGATATTGTAGTTGAAGATTAGATAGCAATAAAGAGTAAGCAGATAATGTCCCTCCTTTTGAAAAAACATTTTCAAGAGCTTTAGCTTTATTAATAGCTTCATTGAGAGTAGTTGGCATAGCTGACTCTACTGAAATATGAAATTTTTGTCAGAGGCCATTAATAAATTGTCTCATTTTATCAGTGTCAGGGTATACATTTATTGGGTTTACTTTTCTCCATAGCTCTTCTAAAGCTGTATTGTACTCTTCAATATTTTTATTTAGTTTTTGTTTTCTTGACTGAAGAAAATAAAACCATTGATTTACTCTATGTTGATTTCTAAATTGTCTTTTGAATAATGACTTAAATGCCAAGTTGGGATTATCGTTGTTATGCCAGTAAACAAAGTTTGTTTTAGTTTGGTTATACTATATAAGAGCAATACCTTTTAAGAAATTAGATACTATAGCTAGCTTTCTAGGATTTGTGATATTGTTGGTATCACAAGCTCTTTCAAAGGATTTAAGCCAAATAATAGGATCATCATCACCATTTTTGAAAGTTGGTATTTCAACAATTCTTTGTTCCTTAGACTAAGCAAGATTTGTAGGAAAAGTATGAGTTAAGCTTTCAGTTAAACTTGTAGTTAATCCATTTAAAAATAACCGAATCATTTTTTCTGCTTCTTCATCTCTTGCTCTTCGTTGTGATAGTGGTTCTTCACGGTTCTCTCTATTTTTTTCACATTTATAATTTGGAACTCGAATTTTTCTAGTCTCATTTATAGAAGCTTCATGAATATTTAAAGTACTTATATTATCATCTCATGGTTCTTCATTTTGCTTTTCTCCTTCTCCACTACGATAGCTTGGAATAGCTGCTCGTTGTTGCTGTTGTCTTCTATCTTCAACTAGTATCTGTTGTGGTTGACTACTAGAAGCAGTTACTCTTTGTGATTAACTTATGGTAGATATTTGTTGAAAATTTGTATTTATATTACTTAAGCTTGCTTTTATTCGGTTTTGATATTCTCTAAACTGGCTTTCTCTTTGTTCTGATGATGTTGGGGATCGTGGAGACAATTGATTATTTGCTTGTTCAGATTCGAAATCAGATTCTGGGTCTGCTTCAGATTCAGAGTTAGAATTAGAACCTATTTCAGATTGTATTTGAGGTGTATTTACTGTGAAGTTATAAGTGCTTTCAAATTTTTTTAAAAGTTCAGTATTAATTCAGTCAAACTCTTTACTAGGAGTACTTCTGTAATAACGAACCAAAAGTGGTATTGTTTTAATAAGAATTTCTCTATTTCTATTATTATCAGCTAGTATAGCATCCTTAAATAATTCAAAAGTATTAGAGGTAATAAAATAAGCGTTGTATTTAACTCTATACCAATCCCAAAATTTTAAAAAGTCTGAAGATAAGTTTGGTTAAATTACTATGTGGCAAACTGGACAACTAATATCTGGTCTTTCTGAATATTTTTCTCGAGTGAGATAAAGGTTTGAATTATGCAAAAAATCATGTGCTTGAATTTGTAGTTGATATTGTCGAATATTCATACAGTTTTAATAAAAGTAAGTTGAAAACTCATGGAGTTTTTTATATCTAAATAACTCATTGATGCCATCAGAAGAATGAATATTATTGTTTATTTCTTGTTCAAATAACTTTAAATTAGCACACTGAGATGGAGTATAGGTTCGAGGCTTTTGTTGTTGAACTTTAGACTGTAGTTGATAAGATATGCCTTGAGAGTTATTAATATTAGGCAGTTTAAGATAATAGATAGGTTGAGTTGTAGGAGTATTGAATCCTGGTTCAATTATTTATCTGTTGTTCCAGAGGTCAGCAGAGAGAATTGAGATCATTTATTACCCAATGAAATCCACAAATTTTAGAATAAGAAAATAATAACTTAGTTTGTTTAGGTGTTAAAGGCGAACCAAATTGTAGTTGTACAATAACAGATTTGAGTTGTTTGACTAGGTCAGAGTATTTCTCATCAGTTGAGATATAATTAAAATCAGTGTTGGGCAAATTAGTGGTCGACCAAAAATTTTTTGGTCAAATTGGTCTGGTCAAATTGGTCAATTGGTCAAACTGGTCTAATTAGTTAAGTCGATTATATAAATATAATATATATATTATATTATACAGTATAATAAACTATATTTAAATATTCAATTTGACCAGTACAGATCCTTTGATCAGACTAGTCAAATTGGTCAAATTGGTCTGGTCCAATAGTCAAACTGGTCTGGTCAAGCCAACACTGAATTAAGATATTTCTAGACAAAGTTAAAATAATATTAAGAAAAAGGTTGCATATAGTATATAAATAAGAAAAGAGAATATTTGAATAGAAATATAAATATAACTAAAATAATAAATATAAAATAATAAAGAAATATAAAATATAAAAGTATGAAAAATAAACTAATAAAAATAAGAATATGAAGAAAAAAAAAAAAAAAAAGCAGAAAGCAAGTAATTAGAATAGTAGATAGTAAGATATACAGAAGATTTAGGACACTGTCAATCTGGAAAGGATTAACTTTATAGACAGATTTATAATGTAAAAAAAAAAAAAAAAAATTTAATAGATGAAAAATGAGTTTAAATTCAATAACCTCCAAAATACTATAAGAAACAATAGGTTAATTATAGGACTATCACCTATTAGTCTTTTGTGTTAGCCGGATATAATAAAATTTTGTTTGCTCTGTATAAGGATTATTAAATACTTAAACTTAAAAATATCTATAGATATAGTCAGAGTAAGAAGTACTAATAATCAGGCCATAATTGGTTATATATAGCTTTTAAACTCCAATAATACAATACTAATACCTGCCAAAGTACTATTCACAAATACAGCTATTACTTTATATTATTGCCAAGAAAGAGAAAACTAGATTATAAATAATTTTAGAACTAAAAAGATGGAGAGTATAACAAGAAAAAGTGAAGTTTTTAACAAAAATAATATTGGAAATCACAACAGATACAAAAGTTTCTGGTCCTGTCATTGTCACCAAAACTGTAATATAACAAGTTGACTCTTGATTAACAAGTTATACTACTTGATTTAATATATGAGAGTGGTTAAGAAATGTGTTTATAAGATTTTATAACAGAAAACAATTTTTAAATAAAATAAAATATTGTCGACTTATTGCCAATACGACCTTAAAAATACAATAAAAGCCTAAAAACTAAACAAAAATATTATAAAATAACTAAACAAAAATCAAAAACAAATAAATTTACTCGAGTATAAATCAAAAATACCAAAATAAAAATAATAATTTCACTATAAAAATTTAATAAAAATACAATAAACCCACTATAAATACATTATAAAATTACAGTTTATTACAACAAAATAAGGCTTTATTATCAAAAAAATAATCAAAGAAAGGGTTAAATATACCCAAGAAATATTATAAACATCAAAAAAACAGGTGTGGGGCATATGTTAATGTTCTTCTGCCTTGGGGAAAAAGTCAGGGTTTAAATATTTTTTTAAAACACTATAAAACTATAAAATATTATTATATAACTAAGCAATTAATATTACAAATTATTGTAATAATGAAATAAATCATTGTAATTATAGCCTGTGCTATTATTTAAGTCACTATTCTTCAATAATAATGCTAAAAATAACTATAATAAAGTTATTCTTCAATGAGATACCATTCTACAATAGCAATATTACATATTACTATAATAATCATTATGTATAACATTATATAATAAATAACTAATAAATAATAAACAATAATATTTAAAATTTGTAATACATCTAAATGATTATCAATCTATCGATCTAGAATGTCCTGGGCACTATTTGTGCTAGTGTACC
>CAJVQC010000430.1:0-13168 GCA_910592285.1 Racocetra persica | reverse complement strand
AATCAGGTTTATCAAGGAATAGCTTATAAATACATAGTAGTTTATCTCGATGATACTAATGTATTTTCTCGAATCTTTGATGATCATATCAAACATTTATGAGAAGTATTCACCAGAATCAGAAAAGCTAGATTAAAGCTAAATATAGAAAAGTATAATTTTTGAATGAAATGTTTATCTTTTCTTGAATACATAATAGAAGAAAAAAGAATATCACCAGACCCAAACAAAATAACTGCTATACAAACTATCCTACCTCCAACCAATATTACCCAACTCCGATTTTTTTTAGAACTTGCTGGATATTATAGAAGATTTATTCAAATTTTTCTTCTATTGTTCAACTTCTTAAGAAGAAAAAAGAATATCACCAGACCCAAACAAAATAACTGCTGTACAAACTATCCTACCTCCAACCAATGTTACCCAACTCCGATTTTTTTTAGAACTTGCTGGATATTATAGAAGATTTATTCAAAATTTTTCTTCTATTGTTCAACTTCTTAACTAGCTATTGTATAAGGATAACCCTTATAAATAGAGCCTTAATTGCCAGAAAGCTTTTAATGAACTTAAGCAAAGATTAGTAACTACCTCTATTCTAATCTATCCTAACTACAAGAAAGAGTTTATCTTAGCTACTGACACTTCTTATATTAAATTCAGAACCACTTTTAGTCAAATAGCAGAAGACCAGAAAGAACACCCTATCGCTTATGCTAGTAAAGCTTAAAGAAAGAAGAAATAAACTATGGAGCTACAGAATTAAAATATGCTGTCATAGTATAGGCTATCGAATACTTTTATAAATACTTTGAAACTGACTATTTTACTCTTGTTACCGACCACTTCACTTTGAAATAGTTAAAATCATCTCAACCTAAAGGATGATTAGGTCTATAGATTATGAAGTTACAACCCTATAACTTTACTATTATATATAAACTCGGACAAATCTATTCTAATGTTAATACTTTATCATGACTTGAGAACCAGACACACTCTATCTCTACTCCTGTAACATGAATTTAGATCACTATTAAAATTTAGTGAACTATCTAGAAACAGATGAATTTCTTCCTAACTTAACGGACTTTAAAAAACAGATACTTGTTAAACAATCCAACTCAAAAACAATTTACTATACAAAAAAAATCGAAAAGATCCAGATAAACCTATTCGAGTAATTAAAAGGAATGAAGTAAAACCAGTTCTCTATATGATGTATAGTTATCCAACTGCTGGACACTTAAGAACTGATACTATGTATTATAAAATATCTGAAAGATATTATTGGGACCAAATGTATAGAGATATACAAAATTATATTTGCTTATGTGAGACTTACCAAAAAAGAGAAAAAGGCAAAAGAAAAGAACCTCTCTATCCTATTCAAGTAGGACGAGCTTTTGAACGTATTGGTATAGATCTAGTAGGACCTCTACCAATTACCACTCGAAATAATCGATATATTATCATGGCTACTGACTATCTTACCTGATAGCTCAAAGCCAAAGCTGTACCAGATGCTGGAGCAGAAACTTTAGCCAAATTTATATTTGAAGAAATTGTATGTAGATATAGTGTACCAAAGATGATACTTTCTAATAACGGAAAAAAATTTATTAGTAAAACTGTCAGAATTTTGTGCGAAAAATTTTTGATAAAAAACTTATTCTCTTCTCTATATCATCCTCAAACTAATGGAATAGTTAAACGCCTGAACTGAACACTTTGCAACTCCCTTGCAAAAGTAAAAGAAACAGATGAAGACTGAGATATACATATATCTGCTGTCTTATTTGCATATCGAACCAAACAACATGCAACTACAGAATATATATTTTTCTAATTGGTATATAGACAACAAGCTATATTATCTATTAAAACTACTTTGCTGATAAAACCACAAGAAACAGATCAAGAAATATCACTAGAAAATAGTATCCTATAATGAGTATTTGAATTGATAGATAAGTTACCCTATCAATATAGTCGAGTTCACAAAAATACTAACAAATCTCAAAAGAAACAGAAAGTAAGATTTGACTCCAACATCATACTAGAAGAATTTGAAATAGGAGATAAAGTTTGAATACAACGAAAAGATATTAAAGCATCCCGATCTGCTAAGTTCAAAAAGAAACGAACAGGACCTTACGTTATTAAAGCTAAACTAAATAATAGAGCTTATAAACTTTCAATGCTAAAAGAACAAACACTATTAGGATATTATAATAGTGATCATCTTGCCTGCTACTACGAGAAACAGAATTGGCAACCCACCATTGTCATCGAAACTTAACAATTTTCTTTACTCTTCTCTTGTTTGGGACTTTACTCGATAATTTATAATAATTGATTTATTATTTATTTATTTATTATTATTTATTAATTATAACTTTATTAATTATTATTATTTTATTACAATTAGTTAGATTTAAAATTTTATTTTATTTTATTTATTATTCTATTTACAAAATATTACAAAAATAATTTTTATTACTATTACTATTTTCCCAAACCCTTCTCTTTAATTCTTGTATCTTCTTCTCTAAGTTTGCTATTCTAACTCTTTACCGGTCTCTTTCGGTTATAATCTTCTGAAGCTGAGTCTCTTGAAAAAACCTTTTTCTTGCTACTTTCAAGACCGAAGGATTTCTTTCTGACACTTCTGCCTCCAAACTTATAACTTGGTTATTTAAAGTAATCAACTGACTGTAGACCAAACTTTCTTTACAGTGACGAGGCATCTAAGACACAAACTTAATTAGAAACAAAGATTCCTAAATGTATAACTTGAAAAATGATAAAAGAAAACAATTAAAAAGACCTTTATTTCGAGAATATAGCAAGCAAGGTCTATTACTTGCAATATCAATGGATATAAGTTCTTAACCTACTTGTACAAGAGTCTATGAGTATCGAAACAAAAGAGAAAAAACAAAGTGAAAAATATCTACTTGGGCCAAATATATAGCACACCAAAGTAGAAGACCGGCCAAGCCTCCAAGTGCCTAATAAGATAGAACTCAGCGCATGTTCAGAACAAGTATATACACCTTTGAATGGTAGCAAAATAAACAGAAAAGAAATAAACGAGATAAAAGACAATAGTTTTTTGATAAAATTACAAGAAGAAAAGACAAAGATATCAGAAAAAGTTAAAAACAAGAAAAGGGAAAAGACAAGGAAGATAAGGACCAGAAAGCTGTGAATAGAAGATTTTTAGATATGACAAATACTAAAAATCAAAGAATAAATAGAGGAAAAACATCTCTAACTCTACAGAAAAGATCACATGATATCTGCAGAAAGACAATCACCTTTGACAATGTGATGGCTAAAACAAGAAATTCACAAACACTTAAAACAAATAGAGCTAAATTTAGATAAATTAGCATATAAAGTTCAGAGACCTCACTTTTTAAAAAGACAGACAAACAAAGAATTTTAATTAATAGAATATTGTAGAAAATTTATTTTTAGATCCAGACACATGGTTGAACAAAAACTTGTTTGACAAATTAAGTAGACAAAGACATTACTATATAGAATACACAAGCAAATAATCTGTAAATCTATTAATTTAATTTGTATTATTATAAATATTATAAATAGAAACCCTTACTTCCAAAATACCTATTTCCTAATATTAGTTGTTCTAAAAATGAAAATACCCAACCTGACTCTTTAAAAATAGAAACTTTGTCTACAACAATTACAGCCTACCATGACTGCTTTAAGTAATTTTCTTGTACTTTGGAACCAGAACCCTCTTGTAACTAACAATAGCCTAACTGTTACCAGAAATTCTATTGTTGTACATAACAGAACAGACATCATTACGTCACTACAATTTCTACAAGAAACAGAACCAGAGTTACCTACTCAACATTTGGATAATATTGATATATTAGATAATTATTTTCCAAATCTAGACTTTGATGATATTATTTTTTCTATCGAACCTATAGAAGAAGAATCAGCTAACTATCTTATTCAACAAGATACAGAAACTTCGCCAACTCAAGAAACAGAAAATAAAACCTCACTCAACTTATTGAAGATTTTACAAAAGAGAAAAATAAAGTTTTTATATAATGAAACCCTTTGACAGAAGTAACTCTTAAAGAAAAACTTTGAGAAATTATTAAATGTTTAAAAAAAAAGAGCTGTGAAAAGTCATATAATCAACAAATTCGAATTCTAGAAACTTTTTATTATCTAGAATAGCTAAAGAAAGAAGCTGATAATAATAACCAGAAAATCCAGAAAATTAGGGAAAACCTTAGTAAAGCTCTAGGATCACGACATGCTGCCAGAGCATGAAATGTGCTGACCGAATTTACCAACTCCTCCAAGTTTGTGGACTACCTTACCTCTATTCTACTACTACGATTACCTATACTAACTTGGAAAGATTAAAGGAAGAAGACTTTATGATACTATTAAGTGAAGTTAGAATTCATAGAGTTCATTCTTAAAGAGGATGGAAATATTATAGAATGAGTTTTCTAAATTTCTTATTATTAGTATTATTTAGTATTATTATTAGTATTATTATTATATTTTATTGTTGTATTATTATATCATCGTGTAATATTATTAAGTAGTTTTGCATAATGTAATGAATGGAAAGAATGGTTACTATTTCTACTATTTCTACTATTTCTACTATTTCTACTATTTCTACTATTTCTACTATTTTTACTATTTCTACTATTTCTACCATTTCTACTATTTCTACCATTTTTACTATTTCTACTATTTTTACTATTTCTACTATTCTACTATTTCTACCATTTCTACCATTTCTATCATTTCTACTATTTCTTATTATTTATATTAGTTTTATTAGTTTAAAAAAAAGATATATAAATCTTGGCTTTTCCCCTTCCTGCCAAATAAGACTTAGACATACTCTCTAGATCCAGACACCTTATAGTATAGAAAAATTATATCTTGTAATTAAAGTCTTATATCGTAAATAAAATATATCTTTCTTTAAACTATATACTTTCCATGAACTGCCTTTAGTGAAGTTATATTCTACTTCCACACTGCTATAATCTTGCAACAGAGCTCTATAGCTATGTGCTTTGTTACTTGTATTAAGAAGGTTACAGTCCACTTGTAACAATAGTATTAGTAATATCATCAGCTTAGGAAGAATAATTAGGGTTTTTAATATAAAAGTCAAAATCTTTAGAAAAAGATCTATAGGTAAGTAAGGAGCAAATTGATATCTAATATAATTAGCTAAGAGAGCAGCTGCTATTTGTTGAGAGTTGTCAAATAAAGTTCTATATCAATAATTAAAAATAATATCTCTAATCAAAACTTAGACTATACTATAGTTAGAATCATGAGCTATAATTGTTTTCTAAGTATAAAAGGTTGTAACAAATGCTCATAGATACTATATCTAAAAATTATAAAATGTATAATGATATTAAGTAGTAGAATAATAATATCAACAAGAATTATTAGAAGCAAATACTTGGAGAATATTATTAGCAAGACTATTATCTTAATATGCTAGTTCGTGTCTTTGTATATATTCTAAATGTAATTATTAAGCTTAATGCATATAATGCTATAAGCAATCTCTTAGTTGTAATATTTAAAAGTAGTTTGATTTTTGTTGTATTTAAAAGTCTAATCCTGGGTAAAATTACTTACACCTATACTTTGGCTTATAGATAATTTGTGCTTAATTTTTGATTAAGATTTACAATAAGCTACTAGCTATAGGTCTTTATATTTATGCTTTGGCTTGTAGAATACCTGTTCTAATATCTTATTTAGAGGTCACAGTAAGCTGCTAGCTTCAATGGTTGCTACAAAAGTAGAGATTTCAAGTGTGCTCTTCTGAGCAAATCTTTTTCAATTTGTCAGAACTTTTAAAAGAAATTATTATTTTTTCTAGTAATAGCAAGAGAAGAAAAAGTTATAAATAAATATTCTTTTAAGGGTTGATTTAGCAAGAGATTCTTTTCAAGAGAGTAGGTAGGTTTCTTTTAGAGAGCAAGAATTTTTAATTCCAAAAAGCAAATTTCCTTTATAAATTAACAAAATTTTTTTTTTGCAAAAAAATTTTTTCTATTTTGCTAAAAAACACTAAATTGTTATAAGTAAACTATAGTCTTCTTAATACAGTACAAGTAACAAATACATAGCTATAGTGATCTGTTGCAATAATGTAGTAGTATAAAAGTGGAATATAATTTCATTAGGCTATAGAAAGTATATAGTTAAAGAAAGATATATTTTATATATAATATAAGAATTTAATTATGAAAAAAAATATTCCTATATATAACTAAAGGGTGTCTGTATCTAGAGAGAATATCTGAGTCTTTTCTGGCAAGAAGAAGAAAACCAGAGTTTATATATCTTTTTTTTATACTAATAAAACTAATAAAAATAATAAAAAAGTAGAAACAGTAGAAATTGTAAAAATAGTAAAAATAGTAGAAATGGTAAAAAGGTTAAAATAATAAGAATAGTAGAAATAGTAACTATTCTCTCAGTTTCTAATACTATACAAAACTACTTAATAATATTATATGATAATATAATAATACAATAATAGAATAGAATATTATATAATAATACTAATAATAATACTAATAATACTAATAATTAATAAATTTTTTTTTTTAATATTAAAGTAATCTCATGGTCAGTTGCCTTTATTAGTTTATGTGCTAAGCTAATCGAAGTCAGCCACTACTCATTTGGTATATGGTTTTAGAGAATACAACTAGCCACATGTACAATTTTTAATTGCTTATTTAAGTAGTTTATCCAAAAATTATATACTAGATGCTATACCTATAATTCAACTAGGAGATTATCTATTTAAACTCTTTGCGTCGTCATATCCTTATGAGAAACCAATATCTACCATAGGAAGTGCCTAACTTAGGGCTAATTTACCCTCGAGATAAACTTGCTAGAACTTTTTATACTCACAATTTGGCTAACCTAGACTTCAGTAACTTATGCCAAGTCCGAAGACAGCAACTTGCGAGCTGAAGCCACTACCATTACCTACTTCTGTACTTGCAAAGTTCACCCAGACCCCAGTATATACTTTATAGACTATCACTAGTTTTAATCCTAACAATCTTAAACTACCAATCCAGATAGCCCAGAAGGGCTATGACCTGCTCTGGTCCCTACGATTAGGTCCTTTTTCTCTGATTACTCCTCTGACAGCCTGGTTGGTAGAGTACCTTGTCAAATACTTCAATCCTGTTCGGTTTTGCCAGTTCTTCTAATAATGATCTTTTAGTAATATCATCAAAGATCTGTACTACCTTTCTACTCAGGTCTTGCCAAGCGAGCATCTATCATCCTTCCTGATTTTCTGGGTTTACTACGATCTAAAAGCTTATTCGTATAATTTATATATTGTACAAATGCCCTATAGTCTCCCAATCTTTATTAGTGCTATCAAGATTACAGAAATATTTCAACCAATCAATAGAATGACAGTAGCCGTCATACAAATAGAATTTTCAAAATTTATCACCAGAGGGTTTTGAACCCCCTATCTAGCCAACATATTGCTTGGGGGTGTGACAACTTAACCACTTTACTAAGTCGCCACACCCTTGATAATTAATAAATTTAGAAAACTTATTTTATAATAGTAATTAATAAAATAATTATATAAATCTTGTATATTTTATAACTCCTTGCATATTTTATACACCTTGTATAAATATGTATAAATATGTATAATTATGCATATTTATGCATAATCATGTATATTTAAATATAATTATGCAAGAGATGTATAAAAATATACAAGGAGTTATAAAATATGCAAGATTTATATAATTATTTTATTAATTACTTTAATTTTGTAATTGTCAAATGACTAACTCTAAGATCTTTGAAAATAGGCAATTAACAACCTCAAAAAGGTTATATTTACATAAGTGAAAGCTCTTATAATTTTTATTACTTTTATTTTAAATATATATTTACTTTATATTGTTTTTTTGCATCAATATTGTTTAAAAATAAATCAAGAAATCAAAGATATACTAATTCTGTAATTTGAATATCAGTAATTATAAAACACACCTATGGTGTTAAATACTATATATATTGTTTTGATTTACAGATTTGTGTAACAAAACAAAAAACAAATTTTTCTAAAAACAAAAAATAAAATTTGATTATTTTAGTTAGATTAAGGCCTGGAATTTTATTTGAGCATTAGTATATACAAAATTTAGCAAGAAATTTTTTTTATTAAAACCCCAAAGGTAATTTTTTAAGCAAAATTTTGAGATATTTACATTTTTTTAAAAAAATAACCAAAAAAGCAAAATTTTACATTACACCTGATCTTAAATTTTGATTGGCTATTCTAATAAATTTGTGCAACATGGTGTTTAACACCATAGGTGTGTTTTAGTAAATCTGTTTGAATATTATCTATAAATTGGTTATATCTGAAAAATATTATTTACAAATATTTGTTTACTTTATATATAATAAATAAAGTGATCATTAGATATTTACATGCTATAAAAATTTATTTAAGCCATAGTATACAAAATAATTAATAAAATTAAAATTTTCAATAAATATTTGATACTTTGACTAATAGATAATTTTAAAAGATAATAAAAATATACTATAGAAATAGTAAAAAGATAATTAATATATATCAGTAGGATCCCAACAGAATTTTGTTTGTGATTTTCCAAGTGAATCCAAAGCTTCCATATCCTATTACAATGTAAAATTAACAATGCTTTTCTTTAAAAAACAATTATAATTATAAATACAAAAAGACAAACCTCATTTGATAATTCAAAGTTAAAAATATTTATATTTTCTTTAATTCTTTTCGCATTAGTAGATTTAGGTATAACAATAAACCCATGTTGATGTCCCCATCTCAACAGAAGCTGTGCTACACTAACCCTATTTTTCGTTGCAATGTCCTTGATCACTGGTATTTCAACTTCTCCATTAACTAATTTACCTTCTCCTAAACTTGAATACGCCTGAACTAAAATATTATGTTTTCGACATAAATCAATTAATTCTTTTTGATAATATAATGGATGTAATTCAACTTGTAAAACTGCTGGAATAATGGTACAATGGGATAATAAATCAGTTAAATGACGATGAGTGTAATTGCTCACTCCAATGGCTCGAATTTTTCCAGAATTATAAAGATCTTCAAGAGCTTTGTAACTAGCTTTACGATTTATGGCGTTTTGTGGATCCGAAGGTTTTAGTTTTTGAGTTCTTTACAAAATAATATATTTGATTAATGAAAAAAATTTCAAATATGTAATCAACTCTGAATATAATAACATAATGGAATCTAAATTTATTATGCGTTTAACAATTAGGATCAACAATTTAAGATCTTTAATTAGTTATATACAGAGTTGACTATAAGACTTTAGATAAAAACATTTGAAAAAATTTACCCAGGCCAATGAATTAAAAACAAATCTAGGTAATCCATGTTAAATCGTTGTAAAGATGATATTAATGCTAAAAATCAAATCAAATATTAATATACATTAACATACGCTAATTATATTAAACACTTATTATAAAAAATACCTTGATAACAATTATCATATCCTTGATCTTTTGGAGCTAATTAAACAAATCAGACCAATCAGACAAATTGAAACAGTAAACTTAATTCATCACAAAAGAATATACTAACGAAGTTTGCTTGTAATAAAGAAATCTTTTCGTTTTAAATTCAATGAAGTATTTTTGATTAATTCATTAACAACTTTTCCTATAGTTTCTTCATTCTTGTACCCAATTGCTGAGTCTACATAAATAAAACCAGTAAAACTTGTAATGAATTAAAATTATGATTTAATGGAAGAATATATATATATATATATATATATATATTTAATACCAATTAGCCTGTAACCTGATGACACAGCATTTTTTACGACGAATTCCACTGTTTCGGGATCTACTATACGATATGTACCCACTTTGGATAAATAGAAAAGAAAAAGAATTTAGCAAATTATCAAAAAAAAATACAATGATTTATTTTAATGATAACATTACAGCCTAGAGCAGGAATCGTAATTCCATTATTAAGAACAAATTTTGGAATTGAATTCATTTTGTTTTTTTTTTGATCGATATTTAAAGTATTATGGTACACCTAAGAGCGCTAATAGTAAAAGTCATAAAAAGTATATCTATTCCTAAAATTTATTAAATAAGCTAATATTCGACTTAATTCCAGAATTTCTAAAAATATTTGAAAACTTGTTTTTTTGGTGGGGAGATGGAACACTGCAAATCGAAATTCATATACCATAATACCTTAGATGTTAGATATCGATATGTATAATCACGTGTAGATAAAAATTTTTTTGAGATCAGATATTGAAAAAAAATCTGACGTTAAACGTTGACGTTGTATGAAGCGCGTATAATTATAAAATGCATTGCTTAAATTTACGAACAAAAGTACAAATACTCAACCGGATTTTTGAAACAGAACCTAAAACCATAACTACTATTATTACGAAAACAAAAAAACCTTTTAGAAATTGTTTTCAACCTTCACATACTTTTTCGCGAAATATTTTTGATATTTCATTACCAAATAAGAATGAGTTTATCCAAGCTTTACGAAAACAGACGATTGATACTGAACTTTCTGGTACGATTAGAAAAGATAAAGAGAACAAAGAGAATAAAGAAAAAATAAAAAGAGATACTGAAGCTGCGAAAGTAAGGTTTGTTTTGATTTGTTTAAAATAAATCACAATATACTATATATACATATATATATATATTTAAATTACGTTTCATTTATTAATATATACATATATTTTTTTTTATTAATTGATTTTATTTTCTTAGGCATTTAATAAAATTAACGAGACAGAATTTTCTCGAATCGATGAATCACAAGCACTGGAATTCTACAAAAATATCAACAATTCATATTGTTTCAAACGATTTTATTTAAATTTAATCTCTTATTTGTTACGTCAATGTGCAAATAATGATAGATTAGATTTAGTGGATATTATATTTACACAATTTATTAAAGATATTGAAAATAATCCAAATAAACATTTATTGGGAACTTTCATTATCAATGTTTGGAATACCTTTGCTTCAATTTATTATGAAAGAGGATCATCTGAGAAAATTGAAATTAGTAAGTTAAATCTTGATAATTTTTTAATTTAATTATTCAATATATAAACTACTTTACATATTACAATTTATACTCACATATACATACATACATATATATATATATCTATATATATATTGATAGTGTTCAAGTCAATGTCCAAATATACCGTTTCACCTAACGCGAAAACATTTTCAATAATGATCAAATCAATAGCAAAATCTAAAAACCCTAATCATTGCTTTATCTTTATTGAAAAAAGCATTGTTAAAGGTTTAAAACTTAAATCTGGAACTTTAAATATATTACTTAGTTCATGTCTTACATCACGACAAAACCTTAATCAACAACAAAAAAGTATCAATATTATTCTTGATTTGATGTCTGATTGGAATGTAGGACCTAATGGAAAAACTTTTGAAATTTTATTAAGACATTGTAGAGATTTTGATCATTTAGAAAGAATTTGGTCAAAAATTGTGAATCTTGGATTTCATCATGATCAGACTTTACACGTAGAAATTATAAAAACCTGTTTAAGACTTAAATCAAGAAAAGAAGGATTATCAAAATGTTTTGATTACTTGTTACGACTTAATCGTATTTCTCAAGGTGAACTTGCAACTGGTGCATACAACATTTTTTTGAAAGCATGTGCTTATCATAGAGATTTTATTAGAGGAATGAGAGTGATAGAAATGATGTGGTTAAGAAATTTAGAACCTCAAATAATAGGTTATAATAATTTACTTAACACAATTAGAATAATTACTTTTCAAAATATGTCATCATGGAGTTTAGCACAACGATCAATCATCAACAATATTTATCGAGAATATTTATGGATATTATTGGAAGGAATGCTTTCACGACCAAAAACTAGAACAATGCCAAGACAATTAATAAATTCAATAATTTTAGCTCTTGGAAAATTTGGTGATATAAGAGGATTAATAGAATTTTATGATGCTAAAATTAATTTGGAAACATCAAATAATAGATTAACTTCGGTAGATCAAAATATTGGAAATATTTTAGCACAAAGAACTGATCATGTACCATTAGATATTACATTTTTTAATTTATTTTTAAAAGAAATTTCATCTTCGAATCCAATGACAACTTTAGAGATGTTTAATAGATTACCAAATTATCTTGAACCAAATAATGATACTATAGAATATTTATTTTCTTCTATACAAACTTCTTTAGATTTTAAAAATTTTGGTATACAATTTTGTGATGCTTTAATTCGACAAAGAGCAAATGTCGCTTCAGAATCAATGAAGACTATATTTCAGAGAATGTATCAACGAATTACTGGATGTAATGGAAAATCTACAATGGAGGTTGATGTTAATGAATTTTATTGGGTTTACGTTTCCGGGTACATAGCACGTGAAATTATAAGTGTTTATAACGATCAAGATTTGATAGAATGTTTAAAAATGCTTGAAATAAAGTCAGAAAATTCATGTTAACTATTCGTTTTAATTAAAAACGTTTATTAAAAGAACTTTTTGATCATGTACATTATAAACGACTCACGATGACTTACAATATTATTATATAACATTATTAAAATTGTTAATATCGTAGCATTGTTAGCATGTGTTAATGCATATAATATGGTACACAGCTCGCTTATCATTTAACTTTTCTTTCTTTCTTTCGAATTTTATCCATTTTATCTATATAGTTTATTTAGCATTTAAACTAAACTTGGATCTATCGCCCAAATCCAAACCAAAATAGATGAATTGGAATGCATAAATAATGGGTGGTATCATTTCTTTATTAGTTAATTAAATCGGTTTAAATGAGAAACATTATTCATTATATAAATTTATGTAAAATTTGTTCGATTTCATATTGTAAGAGTTTTATGATGACGTTGATGCTTGTTGCGTTATAGAATTCTGAACCGGATGTAAAATTGTCACCCGGATCATCCGTATAATCTGAAATCGGGTGAACCGGTTG
>CAJVQC010000429.1:0-13171 GCA_910592285.1 Racocetra persica | reverse complement strand
TTTAATTAAGTGTAAGTTTTAATTTTAACTTCATTTTGTTTTATTTTTATATCTTGCGTATTAATGTAAAAATTAAATTGTTAGGTATGTAGCTATAGATATGATTGCGGGTGGTAATTATTTAATTAATAGTATACAACTCTGTAATAACTAAAAAATATAGTAGAATGATTTTTTAGAATTTATAATAAGGTTTCGCTTATAGTGATAGTCACATTTTGATCAACATAATTTATACTAAATTTGATATCGCAATAAAAAACAATATTAAAGCATTGCCAAACCATTTTTTCCTGTTACTCAAAACAATTTTTACGGGTCCCTGCCCCAGTATCGCCACCAAAAAAACACAGTTACGTGATATTTTTGTGGCGAAAACTAATGAGATTTCAAGATCAGGTGTAATGTTACACGATCAGAAAAAATCAAACCAAACGTTCATTTTGCCAAAAATCGCCCATAACTCAAAAATTCATATAGGAAACAACCTTAAGTGCACTAACAAAAAAATTTCTTTGAGCGATTTTACTAATATATTTTCACTATTATCTAACTATAATATAACATTAATCCTAACCTTAACGAGTTTTAAGAATTATTATCGTTATCACGTGACTGTTTTTTTGGTGGGATACTGGGGAAGATATGCCCTTTGGACTTGAGGCATGCTCCATTGGGGTGTCTAATGCATATCAATTTACAAACATAGTGCAGGTGTATAGTGAAAATCACTAGTTAGACTTTTTTATAATTAAAATTTTTAAGATCTGCACACAATATCAAAAACTATAGAAAAGTTGCCATCTTTTGTCCTTAATTCCTCCTGTAATATCAACCATTTTTTAGTTTTATAAGCACAAAATGTTTAATAAAATATGTCTTTACATGGTAACAACGTTAGAATTTTTATTTTACTAATATAAAAGTCTCTAATTCGAAGCGCAGTTAGCCTATTTAAAAGTCATATGACTGATTTTATTATAACATTATACAAGATAACGATAAAATGAAAAAAATAGATCTATTTTATTCGATGATTTCTACTTCGAACCAACTTTTTAAACATAGAGAAATTCTGCCAGTTTCTCTAAGAATACTACTCCTAGTAATATTTACATTATTTTTTATAACAGAAAAAACATTATTACAAGAAACACAAACAGCCTGTAAAGCAAGGTGATCTGTCGCAATGCTAGCTAAGGTTGGAAAGTAAGAGGCATTAACTTTCCACCACAATAAGGAACTTACTTTTACTTCTTGAGGTAAAGAAAAATAGGTTATTAACTCCTTTGCTTCGGCTTCGACCTTGTCTTCATTTCTAAGATTTCTAAAAAAATCTAATGGATCTTTATTTGCCTTATATGTTGAATAAAGGGTTTTTAGTTGATTAATAGCCATTTCTCGGTCTGTTATATAAAAAGTTTCGAACTTAGTCGATAGATCAATTAGAGTAGGAATAACAGAGAATTTTGAAAGATAAATAGTCCAATACTCCTCCAATTTGTCTTTCATTTTTCAGGCTGCTTCATAATATGTATTAATGAAAATATATTGATTTAGATGCATTGAAAGACCCAAAATAATTAATCTTATAGAACCATAGGAGGGTTGTGAAGTGCCCGAAAGGATTAAATTTGCCTTATAAAATGGTTCAAAAAGTTTAACAATTTCTTCAATTATTGTTCAATCGCTAGCTTCTAAGTAATCGCTTTTCATATTTGGATATAATTGTATAAGACCATCAATAATTGATCGAATTTGAACGAACCGCTTGAGTATCAAATAGGTGGAATTCTACTGTGTATCGACATCAACTATAGGGTGGAAAAAAAGACAGTCTAGAAGAAAAGAAATGCTCTTCATCTCTTCCAAGATCGAAGGTGATTCTTTTAATTTATTGCAAAATTGCCTAACTTTTTGAATTTGGTCTAGGTAGTTTGTCTGTCCCACTTTAATTATGAGGTTTATGGTGTATGAGGCACAACTTAAATACTCAAAGTCAGGACTTATGGACTTTCGAAGATAATCGAGACACGTCAGATTATTCCCTTCATTGCTACTAGTTAAGCCAATAATTTGTTCTTTTATTCCCATATTTTCAACATGCTCAAGAACCTTTTTTCCTAGATATTTACTAGCATATATGTCGTCCAAAGGAATAAAGTCAAGAAAGAAGGATCTCATTATCCAATTAGCATCAACCCAATGAATCTTAATACTTAAAAACTGTTGTTGGGTACTTGCTTTACAAATATTTAAGATAAGCGCTAGTTTGTTTTGACTAGTTTGTAAGATATTTTTGACTTTCATTTTAACCAAATCAAATTGGTTGCTTATTTCCGCGGAGAGTTTTTGGCGACAGGGAATTTCATAACTTGGGTTGAGAATAGAGACCAAATTTATAAACGCTTTGTTTTTAACCACTGAAAATGGTTGTTGGCTAAGAATTATCTACTGCAACAAATAGCGATTTGAAGAATCAGACTCATTGAAATATTCATAGTTTGGTATCAATTTTTGTTTTTTTTTTAAATATTGAAAAAAGGGATTATGAGAAAACTTAGAAGAGGAATCAATAGCTTTTCACTTATTTAGTTTTTGTTTGGGATGATCAGGTTTAGTAAAATTTCGAAGAGAGGTTTCAGTGTCTTCAGAATCTGAAGAAGAATCAATAAGATAAGGTGTTGTTGCCGACATAGTAAATTAGGTTTAAATTCGAATATGGTATGAGAATTAGACGAATTAATAAATAGAAAGAGAAAAAAAAATGGCTTTATATAATATTCACGATTTTTAAAATTAATCATTAACTGATTATTTATTATAGATTTAGTTGCATTATTCTGAAAAGAAAATATTATTTGTTCACATTTATGTAATTATTTAATTGTAATAGGTTGAACAAAATAAGATTCTGTGAGCATAATTATTAAACCATTATTCAGTATGCCTAAAACTAGTATTCGCAGACAAGAGATCTTGATAGATTTATTCTAGAGGCTGTATGGGTAAATCAATTATTATTAAAATTTTGAAATTATTAAGTATGGTATTATTTTAATAATCTTCTTTTTAGGATTCTATACAAAGCGTTTAGATACTGCACTTTTGAATATGGAAATATACTATTTTAGCGGTCTTTTTGTTGATACAAATGTAGAAAATATAATATTACAATACAAGTATTATATTCTTTCCTTTCGAATATGGAAACACGCTATTTCGATGATTTTTCTTGTTGATACAAATGTGAAAAATATGATACTATATTACAATACAAGTATTATATTATATCTCTTCGAATATAGAAACACGCTATTTTGGTGATTTTTCTTGTTGATACAAATGTGGAAAATATGATACTGTATTACAATATATATTATATTCTATCCTTTCGAATATGGAAATGTGCTATTTCGGTAATTTTTCTTGTTGATTCAAATGTGGAAATATGAATAAATCCTAATAAGGTAATACTGGAAATGAATAATTAAAGATTTTTTGTATTACGGTATAGAAATTGTTATTAGATCTTGTTGGCTTTATATTTTAGTCATGAACTATTTAGAGAGCTATTAATGCACATCAATCTTTTAAAAAGCTTTAGATCAAAAAATTATTATGAATGCCTTCTGAATTTGTATTTACAATCAAAATTTTTCTATAATCACGTATTAATATATAATTCCAGGAGGTATTGTGAAAAAAAATTATAATTGAAAAGGGTTTTTGTATTATAATAGCATGTAATCGTATATAGTATAATCAATGTTTATAATTGTAGAGTATTAAGAAAAATGATTCGGGAATTTAACAATCATTTGTTAGAATTTCATTTATATTATATTAAAATAATTGTATTATCAAGAGTCGAAAAGCATTCTTAGATTCTTAAATTTCTTTTTTTTTTGATTATCGTGATTTGTAGACTGTTAATTATTCGAGTGATGATCACTCTACAATTAACCGTGATTGTGATGCTTTTATTACATCAATGAAACTGATCAATTATTTTAGGAATTGGTCATAACTTGTTCTCAAAAGATTATTTGATGCTATCGAATGATTAAAAGGTTTTATTATTTTGCAAATCGCGATAAATTTTATTTGATATAGATAATCATTGTTAATAAAATAATTGTACTTTATATTTTTATAATAAAATCACAAATCGAAAAACATTCTTCGATTCTTTAAATAAAAACTTGTTTTTGATTAAATTACATTTTGATATAATAAGCAAATTGATGTAATAATTTTAATTTATTAGTTTATACTAAAATATTAAATAAAAGCACCCATATACTTTATTATAATAAATGTGTACTATACGAAAAGTTAAAATCAAATAATCGCTTATTATTTAAATCATTGTAGTTGTGATTCACAATTTCTATGTTTTTACAATGCGAAATATTATAAAAGGGCCAAGAGCTCATTATAGATTGGTTAAAGTAAATTCAAATTTTCAGAATCCCAAATCTCAAATTTCATTCTAGCCAAAAATCGTTTCAAATTCCAAACACCAAAATAAAATCATTGCTAATCTTAAATATTCAAATTCCCAAAATCCAATTCAACATAATTGAATTAATCCAAATCCCAAACCTTAAAGTGTTTGCTAACAAGTGTACTATCACAAAATAATAAATGCTATAGCTATAATGGGTCAGTTAAATGCAAAAAATAGACAACTTAAAAATGCCAGAATGTCACGAAAGTATGATCAATAAAAAGACTTACTTGATCACCTAATTTCAATATTTGAAAAATTAGATGATGATGATTTTAATTATGTGATAAAAAATATCATCGAATCTCGAAAAATGAACACTTGCCTTCAAATAAGATGTAATGATATGTTTATATATTTTTTAATTTACCTGATCACCAAATTTTCAACACATCTGCACTTCTTCAAATGATGACATATCCTCAAGGAGATCGTAAAGGAGAAATAATTTCTATCCATTTACAAAAAAAGGCGTATGAGTTTATAAATGCTAGTTTTAATAAAAATAATCTTACTATAGGTGCATTAGAATTAAAAAATAAAAACTTGAATCAGCGTTTAAAAAAACTTAAGTCTTCTCATTCACTTTCGGTACAAGTAGCAAGAGCCAAACAATCTAAAAAAAAACAAATTTCAAAAATTCGGTCTTCTATTCGCAAAGCAAGTAAGGTTCATCCTGCTCAATTTCAACAAGAAGTTAATAAGTTATTTAGAGCTAATAATAATGAATACAATGCGAAATTTGTGAAATTGGCTACTGATATTAGTACTATCAGGCGAATCTCAATATGTGCAACAGTAGAATGCACCAAAGCTGTTTATTAATTTTTAACTGGTGAAATGCCACAACACTGGGTAACAACATCAACCTTGGCATGGTGGAATAATGAAATAGCTGCCTTATCTTTCATCCAAAACCGTCCTGTCGATGCTTCAAGATTTTTCGGCTACAGCATCATGGTTGATGAAAGTACACGTGGAGAAACAAAGGTGTTAATTATTTGCCTTTTATATTGGAATCATATTAAAGAAAAGCCTATAATTACCATACTAAAAGTAAAAGACCTAATTCATTGTAATGCCGAAACTATCTCAGCTGCAGTATTTGAAACATGCCAACAAAAAGAAATTGACCCCAAAAATGTCATTTTTGACTAACAGATAATATGGCTTATATGTCCTCAGAGGCCAATGATGCAATTGTTAAATTCAACTCACTAACAGCATCTAAATCGTTTCGAATTCTTTGTGGGTTGTATGCAACCCATATCGCCCTAACAAATTTTGAAAATAAAGTATTTGGAAAGTTAGATGGTGTTAAAGGATTGTCATTAAAAGTGCATCCATATAATCTACTTAATCTTGCTTTTTACCTTCATGACGGATACAACCTTTCAGATAAGGACAGTCCGTTAAACCTAAAATCTGAAATGTTAAGAAAACTCTACAAAATTTTGTTTAATTTCGAAATGTGTCAATATCAACAGCCTATCCGTCAACGGTGGTTATATGAGCTCAAAACCACCAAACAATATCTTGATCGACGTGAAGTTCATATCTGCTTTGCACATTTCTTTATTGAGTAACTTGAAAATGCCAAAGACATTCCAAAATCATATTTAAATAAATAGCAAATATTTCTTAAATGGCTCACTGATAAGCGATTTAATTTTCAAATACGATGTCTTGTTAAATTTGGTCAGGAATTTTATGAGCCCATTTATAGTTTTCTTACTAGTTATGATCCAATTCCACAAATTCACCAACCGAATAATGTAGATACTCTTCCACCGGGTAATCATGCACACAAAATGCCTAATAAAATAATGGTATGGATTCAAAGGCTTCAGTATTACTTAGAAAATATTCATTAATTATTTGGCAATGAATTAATTGATGCTGAACGTGAGTTGAATGTGGTAGACTTTGAAAATTTTCGTGTATTATTATGTGCTGGAATAGAAAGTGCACTAAACGGGTTTACTAAATGGATGGAAACCTGGATTCATTTACCTCTCAGCGTTTGCCAATTAGGTGGTGTAGATGGACCCGAGTTCGCTTGTGCCTTTTTAAATGTATTTTTTGATAAAACTTTTTTAAGGATTTCAACTTTAAAAGAGACATTGTATATCAAGCTTCTAAAAGAAGACCTGTTTAATGGACATTCAAATACATTTGAATTATTAGAAGTATTAGCACACCGTGATTTTTTTGAAGAATTTAAAAAATTTGCTGATTCTGATATATCAGAACTGGCAAAGTTCCCCCTTATCTATGTGTTCATTAAATTTCGGATATGGAGCATTGTGGTCCATCAGCAACAATTGGAAGGATTGTTCAATCGTTATGACATAAAAGTCTACCAAAATATGAATGCTCAATTACAAGAATCATGCATTCAACTTTCGGGTTTGGATGGTGAACTTCAAGAAATCTCTCAGAACATGTTGCGAAACCTCTGGAAAAGCACTAGTAGCTCTAACGTCACTAAGCAACTAGAGAATAATGAAATTCCTAAGGAGGAAAAAGCATATGAAATTCTTAGCAGTTTTCTTACCTGGCGATGTAACAAAAAAACTGTAAATTTATAAGCTGTATTACATAAAATAGATATTTAGTTTAAGTTATGAACTTTTAAACGAATATTAATAATATTATAAAATATTAAATACCTTTTTGTATATAGAAATAAAAAATAGCGATAGATTTTTTCTTTCGCTTTTATTTATCATTATCTTGTACAACATTAAATAAAATCAGTCATATGACTTTTAAATAGACTAACTGCACTTCGAATTAGAGACTTTTATATTAGTAAAATAAAAATTCTAACATTGTTACCATGTAAAGACACATTTTATTAAACATTTTGTGCTTATAGAACTAAAAAATGGTTGATATTACAGAAGGAATTAAGGACAAAAGATGGCAACTTTTCTATAGTTTTTGATATTGCATGCAGATCTTAAAAATTTTAATTATAAAAAAATTGATTAATGATTTTTACTATATCACCTGCACTATGTTTGTAAATCGATATGCATTAGACACCCCAATGCCCCATGCCCCTGTGCCCTGAACCCTAATCGGGGCATACGCACAGATTTTTGATACGTAGCAATTATTAGGTTGTTATCTCTGAGAACGGGCCGATCATTATCTTTCAACACGTTTTAATAAAATGCTTATAAAAGAATATAGAGTAATTAACAACTGTACACTCGAGGAATATCAAGTAAAATCTTACTCTCATTCTTTATACTGTAGAAGTAGCCTTTTTTTTTAAAGTCGACTTGCTTAGTAGGTTGCTCAGCTATATGCAGTCGCCGAGGCTTCAAAAGCCGAAACTAGCGGAGGCGAAGGCGTTGAAGTGATCAAGAACGAACCTTACGATAATGGAAGGGGTCAATATACGTACAAGATATATCATCTTTCTAGGTTGGTTTTAAAATATGACACATTTGCAAGTTCCTTTCACCTTTGAACTATGAAATCAAATATAGTCTAACCTCGATATAACGAAGCTCTGGAGCTTGAATGTTTGGTTCGATATATCAAGGTTTCGATATATTGAGGTACCTTACTATAATGAAACCACAATTTCAGCTAGAAAAATTCTTCGTTATAGTGACTGATTCGGTTTATTGAGGTTCTCTATATCGAGGTTATACTGTAATGCAATTTCTGTTGTTCACCTCTATTCAATTCACGATATATATATATTAGATAACAAAGAATTCTAACCTATAAGTCTTGATTTATAGCAAAGTTCCAACGTTACTCAGAGCATTGGCACCTAGTGGAGCGCTTGAACTTTACGAAGAGGCGTGGAATGCTTACCCACATTGTAGGACAGGTATTGGATCATGTTAAACACGTAAGAGTTAAAAAGTATCAATTCATTTTATGCTAATCCATAAACAAATCTTTTACATATGAAATTAATTAGTCTTGACAGTATGTATTCTTTGGAATCTACGTTCAATTTTATGAACAGAACAACTGATAATTCATTTCATAGAATGGATACATGAAAGAAAATTTTAAATTAGTTACTGAAACAATGCATATTGATAAAAGCCGCGGCGAAGTAGAAAATGTAAGCTTTTTTTAACTGGTTTGATATATGATCATAAATAATAAGTATATCATTATACCTTAATAATTTAGGCTTTGAATATTTCCCAAGATCTACTTGAGAAACGTCAAATAGTAATAGTCGATATTGCAAATGACCCTGTTGATAAGAAAGATTACCAGGAAGATTTAGATCCTACCTTGTTCCATTCCGAAAAAACCGGTAGAGGTCCATTGAAAGGAGATTGGATTGTAAGAATTGATAAATTTATTATTTGTTACTTTATTCTATATGCTGATATAAAGTTATTTTTTATGTCTCGAAGAAAACTGTCACACCGGTTATGACTTGTTATAAGCTTGTTACTGTAGAGTTTAAATGGTTCGGTCTTCAAACTAAAATTGAAGCATTTATTCAAGATGTAAGCACATTATATTAGTCTTAAAAAAATTTTTTTTTTTTTTTTTTTGATTTATTTCAATAACCTTTTTTTTAGGCCATGCATTCTCTTTTTATTAAGTTTCATAGACAAGTTTTTGGTTGGACCGATAAATGGTTTGGTATGACTATGGAAGATATTCGTGTATTAGAAGATAAAACAAAACTAGACCTTGAGGAGGTATTATTTTATAATATTTATGTTGTTTTTTCAATGAAGTTTTAATAAATTTCTTCTATTTGTATTTAGTCACTGTCAAAACCAATAGAAGTCTCAGAAGTTGAAGCGGGAGAAACGGTGGATGTCAGGGCTTAAAATCTATCAGACAATTTTCTATATACCTTCATAATAATTGTTTCTCATAATAAAATAAATTAATTATTTGTACTAACATTTGCAGGCGTTATATTTATCATTGTTTTAGATAATTTCAAAATTATTCAAATCGATTATCAAATCGATTAGTTGGCAACTTAGGTGCAACTAATAGTCACGCTTAATAAATTATCACGTATTTACTACATTTAACTAAATTTTATTCATATCGATATACGTGAGGTTACACGAAACTTAGAAATAGATTAGTGGTGCAAATCAAATTTCAAGATCAGGCGTGATTTTTTAAAAATATAAAATCTAACGAAATTTGATTGTTCGCTAATCTATTCTCTATTTCTATTTACCCTGCCAGTTAGCACAATGATGTCTTTAAAGGCAATTGTGTACGTTCGTAATCCACCATCACTTGAAATCTTAAATCAACTCCTCCTTCCACATGAAACAGTATATGAATCAATAACTACTGTTCAACAGGGATACGAACAAATCAATCAAATGAAAGTTCGTGGTGCTCCTGCAATAGGAATCGTTGCGGCGTTATCGCTTGTAATAGATCTTCAACTAAAACTTCAAACTTTTATCAACAATCCCAACGCATTAGACTCTGAAACTTTAAATATCTTGAATTCTCCTTTATTACTTGCCACTTTTGTTCGCAATTCGTTAGACCGTTTAAATCAATCACGTCCAACTGCTGTAAACTTATTTCGAACCTCGGATATTTTATGGGATGTTACAAATTCTGGAATAAAAAAAAATTTTGATTCAAAACAAATTATTGAATCTTTGGCAGATACTGCTGAACAAATGATGCTTAATGATTTAAAAGATAATAACAATATTGGAAAGTACGGCGCTGATTTCATTTTAAAGAATAGTGATAAGAAGATCTGTGTGGTTACACATTGCAATACTGGGTAGGTAATGATGATTTCAAAATGTCTGATATTGTCATTTTATTTAAATTCAAAAATCTTTAAGTTCTTTAGCAACATCTGGATATGGCACTGCTCTTGGTATAATTCGTCATCTCCATGCTCAAGAAAACCTCTTACACGCTTATTATACAGAAACACGTCCTTATAATCAAGGTTCACGGTTAACTTCCTATGAATTATTACATGATAAAATTCCCAGCACCCTAATTTGTGACTCAATGGTATCCGCCTTGCTTTCTTCTCATGCTTTTAATTCTTCATCTAACAAGGTGGGTCATAAAATTACTGCAATAATAGTTGGTGCTGACAGAGTTGCAAAAAACGGCGATACTGCCAACAAAATTGGTACCTATCAGTTAGCAATAACCGCGAGATATCATAATGTGATGTTTATTGTAGCCTCACCAAGTACGAGTATTGATTTAAATATTCAAAATGGACGTGATATCGTAATTGAAGAAAGAAATGAAGATGAAGTTGTTTTTATTGGTGGATTGTTAAAACAAGATGGAATTGAAAAAAATCAAATAAAAAAAGTTAGAGTATCACCTGAAGGTGTTAAAGTTTGGAACCCAAGTTTTGACGTGACACCAGCCGAGTTGATTACTGCTATTGTTACGGAGAAAGGTGTAGTTGAAAAAGAAGAAGGAATGAAAGAATTTGATTTAGAAAAATTTTTGTTGGGTTAAGATTAAGAATTGGCCAATATATCGTAAAAAGTGCATATACAAAACCCGGCTCTGGTACACGGTACACTCCAATTTTAAAACCTTTAATAGACTCGGGGTCTGTTGTATAGACATTAGTCTGATAATCGGGAGAGGCTTTTATGTGGGGGAATTAAAAACTTATTGAATTTATGTATATATATTATTTCTAATATCATACCCAGGTCTTTTAATCATTGTTTCTACTGTATAAAATACAGCCTGGAGCAGATTATAATATATATTTTATTAAATTAACTTTAGGGTTAGGGTCATCTTATATTAGGATTAGGTTAGGTTTCAGGTAGTCATATATAAGCAAAATTGCTTTCCCAACATTTTTAATTAACTTGAGGTGGGTTTAGACTAGAGATAACAAATGTTTTAAAACAATCTGTTTTAAAACATCCAAATTTTTTAATAAAAAACAATAAAAAACAATATTTGTTGGGGATGATGCTGAAATTCATGTGATTACATGATGATTTTCTGTATAAACATCTAGCATTATTATCGCTGTTGGTGTTAGAGTTAGGGTTAGGGTATGTAAGGTTTTTTTTGATTTTACATATATTACATCTAATTTCACTAGGGTAATTAAAATATGGTCATATCCAAACCCTAATCATAACATTAACAGTAAAATTTTTTAGTTGGTGATATTAAAGTTTACTTTTAGATTTGTTTATATGAATCATCATGTGATTATGTGAATTTCAGCATCATTCAATTTCAGCATTATTTTTAACAATATTTAATTATAAACCAATCATAGTATAGAATTTTAATCATATGATATATAGAAAATTTTATAACAAAATAAGCAATAAATTAAAAAATTTTTTAAAATTTTTATAGTATTAGTTAAATGTTTCTTTTCTTTTTTTTTTGATGATTCTGCCTTTATTATTTAAATTAGAAGTACTAAAATTTTATATTTAAATTAAATATAAATTTTTATACTATATTCCTGTACTAATAAAAACTTACTCAGCATCAAAACCCAGATGCAACCTGTCTAAGCAGCCAATTTGTTTCATATTAGATTCTTAACTTGCTAAAAATTTGGTTTTTTCAATTCTTAGCTAAGAGCTACTGACCTTATCAGATATTATTATTTCTTTTTTGTAATATTGGTTTAGGAAGATTAGTTTGGCTTCATATGATAACTGATTAGGTTTTGATTATATTTTTTTACCATATTTAGAACTCATTTTTTTTTCAAGGGTTTTTATCTGTTCTTCTTTTTCTGTAGTTTTGTTGTTTTTATCATCTGATTCTTGTATTGGTCTCTTCTTTCGTATTGTTTCTTTTTTCTTTTTGGCTTCAGTAATAATTTTGTTTTTTTCTTCTAATCATTTACTAGTTCATATTTAAAGTTCTATATACAGGTTTGGAATCTTTCATCAAATTTTTTTTTAATCACATTCAGCATCTTTCATCTTATATTTCTATTCTCTATCTTCTTTTTGATCTCTGTTTTTTTTTTTTGGCTATAAAGCTTCTTATTAGATATCTTTTTGTTTTTATTCTTTTTTCTTGCATTTTTCCAAAAGATAGTTTCTTGACTGCTTCTTTGTTATTGAGATCTTTTTTTCTGTCTTCTTTTTAGAATACTTTGAGGCCTTTATTGCTAACTTTGTCTTTAATAATATTTCATATACTTTGGTACCCTTTACATTTGACAAGATGATCTATATTTTCTGATTTCTCTTTGTATACTATACAAGTATTTGTTTTGTAGATCTTAGTTTTTTTGTATTTAGTTCTGTTAAGATTAGCAGTAGCTTACTTAGGTATTTGACTTGAAATATCCACTTTTGTTTTTTTTTCCACTTGTATAGTTCCTTCCTTTGTTTTTATCTATCTACTTTTATATTTCTCTCCAATCTAGTTTTTTCTCTTTACTTCTATTAATCTATTTAATGTTTCTATCTAAATTTATCTATTTTGTATTTAAAGTAATTAAAGCTAGTTTGTTTACAACTTCTTTCATTGGACTATCTATCATAATATCTCTTCATCTTGTTAGTATGTATAACCTTTTAAACTATGATTACTTTGCTGTCACTGTTCTCTGTTCTTTCACTTTTTTTTTGCCAATTTATTTGCAATTTTATTATATGTATTTTTACTATATTCTTTAACTTTTTTTAG
>CAJVQC010000428.1:0-13183 GCA_910592285.1 Racocetra persica | reverse complement strand
TATACTTTCTCAACGTGCAAATTCGATTATTCGAATTAATTTTTACAAAGTAAATTAAATCAGATTATAATAACTATATTACCATTCTCTGTATCTATAATTATGAAGATAATGAAAATAATATGTGGTGAAAAATGAAACTCAAGCTCAAAAAAGAAACAAAAGGTAAAATTTCACCGACAAGTTTTTTTAAAATTGTACTAACCTTAATTCTACCTGACCCTAACGATTATAAGATCCACCTCATTTTACTGACACTCATTTCGTAGACACAATACTCCACTAACAATCAATTTACTGACATGTTCATTTCACCGACAAGCCTAATTCACAGACAAGCTTAATTCACTAACTTTAACCATAATTCTGGTATAATTACTTTGTCGATAAATTAATTGTCGGTGAATTGAATGTCGGTGAATTATAGCTGTTTTTATAAATTTTGGGACACCTAAAAATTTTCTTGTTTCCCAAAACCTTTTTGATCTTGTTCTAAGAATTACTTAACTTTTCGAAAACTATTTCACTGACCTTGAGGCTTCACTATAGAAACAGCGAAGTGGTTTCCGAAAAGTTAGGTGATTCTTAGAATAGAATCAAAAAGGTTTCGGAAAGCAAAAAAATTTTTAGGTGTCCCAGAATTTATGAAAACAGCTGTAAGTGTCAGTGAAATGAATGTCGATGAATTGATTTTCGATAAATGTTATGTTTACAAAACGAGTGTCAGTGAAATGAGCGAAATAACTGTCAGTAAATTAAATTTTGTCAATAGCATAAAAATTTGATCATTAACGTTGCATCATAATGAGATAAATTTTGATGTTAGCTTTGCATCATAATGAGTGATCTATATGCGTACGGTATATAAAAATCTTAACTCCTTCTGAAAATGGATAAATGAAAAATCATTACCCCTTCTAAAATAGGATTTTCTACATAGCCACACCCAAAAAGTTGAATAGAACCATCCCTAATGTAAAGGAACTAAAATTTGGGTTAGAGCTTGTTATGAAAAAATTGTAATAATAAGATTGATCTCCTGACATTTTTTACGATAAGTTTAAATCTCGTTTTCTGCGTTTTATTATTTTTTTTTGCTTCATGTGTGCCAGGTTATCGTTATTGGCGTAGTAATCAATCACAATGAGCTACGTAACTTTTTTCACGTACGTACGTACTTATTTCTACTAGACACGTATCTGTTTGATTTAGGCGATTGAATATAAGTATTGTATTATCATATTTAATCTTTAATATTAATGTCAAAAACAATGTTTAAAATAAAGGTTTCGCCCTAAAAATAAGTACATGAAAGGGATATGACTATTACATATCGTACGTACACCTATACTCCTATACGTAATTAGTAAATTGTAGATATCTGATATTGTATAGTAGAGATACGTAATATCTTATATGTAAATAAAGTATGTAGAGACATTACTATAGTAATTTTAAGAATGTGTATGATTAATAAAACTTATTTTATTTGTTAAAAGAATTTTTGTTTAATACGCATTTATTTTATTAGCTATACATATTTGATATTTATTTGGAATCATTGAGGGGTTTCAGAATTAACGTGCGGAAATCTAATTTTGACAGAAATAGATAACGTATTTATTTTCAAATGAGCGATGTATCGACTTTATCTCATTTTCCGATAAATTTGTAATAATGATTTTTGTCGTTGAAAAGTTTATTTATTTCATTAAATGGGAGTCTTTAAACACTCCCATTTCATTTTCCGATTTCAAAATTTTGATATACAGGATTTTTTAAGCTCCTACTTATTTTCGAAATACGCTATTTTTTTTTAATTCTAAAACCCCTCATTACTCAGGTCAATAGTTTCTTGTTATTTCGTATTTTATTAAGAACTTTGATATTCTGAATTGTAAAAAATTTTGAAAGATATTATGAAAAAAGCATATGAATAGTTCTTTGAATTCAAGTAACGATAATAGACTAAAAGTTATAAAGAGACGAAGGAGATGTACTTTTAAAAATAAAAAAGACACGAATCGGTGGGTGGCTAATATATGTAGTTATATATCTGTAATTTAATGAATCAATGATTTAGAGTGATGGATTATTAAGATGTTTTTATATACAAAAATTGGGTCTTGCCCTTTTAGATGCAAAGTTGAATTTTTTTGTTTCTGTCAATGGTTCAATATAAATTGATTCTTAAATATTACGGCTATAAAGTTATTGTGACATTTTTTACATCATTTATGGGAGATATAGATTTTTTCCCACTATTTAATTGGATTATTTTACTCGGTTGGCCGGTTAAAATTTTAAATTTTCGCTCTGAAGTTTAGTTTGAAGTTTAGTTCTTTGGAACTTAAATGTCAAACTTTTTGAAATGTCGCTTTAGAATTCTTGGTTGTTAAGTCTGTGCATCTAATTAAACATTTGCACCTATAAAATTCGTAATTTATTATTGTAGTTCGTATTTGAAAAATTTTTAAATGGTGCAAATTACTTTTGCTGATTAATACGCCACCAACTTAGCACACATTCAAGGGGTGCCTAATTGGCTCCAATCACTCGGACCAATTTTTCCACATATTAATCGTAGCCTTGCAATTATTAGGTTTTTTTTAGAATAGTTCAGTTAGTATTAGTGTTGTGTTGTAGTGTACATTTGTGTTATTCATATTACAGAGCATTTTAGCCTTTTACACCGTACGAAACACTACAACCAATCGATTTTTTCAAATTCGAATTATTGCACTATGTGAAACTAACCATCTGTGCACTAATAAAGGTTCTCTTAGAGAAATTTTGGTGTTATCATAACCTTATATAATAACTTAATAGCGAAAACGTTACCTTACCATAATACATAATATCGAGGCTCTCCTAGTGAAATTTTTTAGGTTGGTAATGAGAGGATCAAATTATGAAACTTACAACGAAAGTTGTATTGTAAGCTGCTTTATCAGTTTAACACACCTGGCTTCAACGATCTCGGTGTTTATCAATATTAAATTTATAAAAAAAAATAACTACATAAGTTAACAAAAATAAAAAAAATTCATAAAATAAAATAATCAATTTGTTTCTTTTTTACTCTAAAATATCGATGGTGTCGACGGGTTTACTCATCAGAGATGAATTTTTGTTTGTGTTAATTATTTGCGACGTATTATCACTTTCTAAAAATTGTTTTTTAATTTCACTGTCTTCATTCGAATTTAACACTTCTTCATTCCAAAATCCAACTTGATGATTAACAGATTTTGCAGTAGGTCGGTTTTTAGGATTTGGATCCATGCACCTTTTAGCTAATCTAACATAACAGTCAGGTGTTCCAGGAATAAATTCTAAACCTTCAAAAGCTTGTTTTCCAGTTGATATTTCTGTCATAATAACGCCAAGACTGTAAACATCAGCCGCTGGTGTAAACATTTTATGATCCATCAAAACTTCAGGAGCGATGTAGTGTTCAATACCGAATTTTTTACTAGTTTTAGAAAGGCCTAAATCAGCGATATACGCGCTACATAAATCATCTTGTAAAATATTACCACTATGCAAATCTCGATGTTCGAATCCTTGGGAATGGATAGCTACAAGATCGGAAGTTATGCAATATAACAATTTCAATTTATCTTTCCATCTCATTTTTGCTATAGAACTAAGATTTTTATTTAAAGATCCCATCTTTGCATATTTCAAAACAAGGATATATTTTCCAGTTTCATCTCTTGATATACCATGACATTTTAAAAACGAAGGATTCTCGTATCCGACTTCACAATACGCTTTCAGCTTTAAGAGAGTATACATTTAATAAATATATTTTAATAAAATATATATATAATAAAGATAATAGTAAAAATGAAATAAATACCTCGTCTAAATAATTTTGATCATGAATTTTTTTAAGTGCGAGTGTAACATGTTCATTATATTCTTTAGCTTTCATTATATAATCCGCACTATAAACAGTTGCAAAATAACCCTTTCCGATTTCTTTGATATTTTTAAATTCATTATAAGGAAACCATGTTAATTGATATCTATTATCGTCTAACAATTTTTTCACAATAACATTAATGTCAAATTTTTCATGCGTTGATTTAATCATTTCATGAAAATTGTTTCTTTCCATTTGAAACCAATGATTTGCCTTTTGTATATCTATTTGTGTGCCGATTCCGTTCCGAAAACAATATGCAAGCCGAGCCATTGCGATATTAATTCCCATTTCTGCAAGTTTCTGATAATATTCGAATGCCTTATGTTCATCCTTTTCAATTCCAACTCCTTTTTCATAACAATCTCCAACATTTAACATTCCAATAGTGCTCCCCATCTGTGGATTTTTGATAATAAACGAATGCCTTATGTTCATCCTTTGCAACTCCAATTCCTTTTTCATAGCAATATCCAACACTATTTGTTCCACCAGCGTTGCCCATCTCTGCAGATTTTTGATAATAAATGAATGCCTTATGTTCATCCTTTTCAACTCCAATTCCATAATCATAACAACATCCAACCTGAAATGTTCCGCTTGCATTACCCATCTCTGCAGATTTTTGATAATAAATAAATGCCTTATGTTCATCCTTTTCAATTCCAATTCCATAATCATAACAACATCCAACCTGAAATGTTCCGCTTGCATTACCCATCTCTGCAGATTTTTGATAATAAATAAATGCCTTATGTTCATCCTTTTCAATTCCAATTCCATCAAGATAACAAACTCCAACATTATATGTTCCGTTTGCATTACCCATCTCTGCAGATTTTTGATAATAAATGAATGCCTTATGTTCATCCTTTTCAATTCCTATTCCATGTTGATAATTGTATCCAAGGTCAAAATAGTCCAAGTTAGTTGATTTTTTATTGCGAAACAGATTATTATAGATTTTCTTCATTTTATTTTTTGAGTATTGAAAAGGAAAATAAATAAAGTTCTGGATCCGCATCTGCATCTTATACGTTATATTTATAGAATTTTGCGCAACCTTGAGTAATACAACCTATAAATAAAATCTTTCGAAATATGGATATTTGTTTTTTACTTGAAAGATCTGAAGTTATTTTCATCATCTAAAATAGCTCTAATGACTTCGAAAAAACAACCCAACTAAATTCTATAAATCTTTTATTTTTATTCTACAAATCTATATAATTAAAGTAAATTCTGTCGAATTTATTTATATGGTTGTTGCAATACCATTAACGTTAGAGATAACTGGACACTCTGTCAGTAAATCGGTAAATTTTATGTTATTCATTATTTCTTTTGATCTAATATAACCGCATTGTAATTAAAATTCGGTTCAAATTGATAATACTAAACGGTTGCAAAAAGAAAATGTTTTTAGCAGTTTTTAATTTTTTTATCTAATTGATTTGAAGCGAAAAAAAAATTTTATTTATTTTATCGTTATCATTATTATTACATTTATTATGCGCATTTCAATAAAAAATTTTATTGATTTTATCATTATTTTTATTACTACATTTATTATGCGCATTTCAATCTGATGCATAAATCATAAACTGGTCTGACGCATCCCTGATTCAAATTTTGATCTGACGCAACTCAAATCTAAACCCACACTCCTTCGAATCTGACGCACGACATATATAAAGTTATCAAACTTTATTACTTTTCTAATCGATAATCGGATCTATATTTTAAATCAAAATTTTACTAAGCCAATTTAATGTTTATGCCTTAAGTAAGTTGTTCGAGATAATAAATTGCATATGTTCTGAAATTTTATGTAAATTGAATAACTTTTTATTAATTCACTTTCGCATATTACGTTGTTTACACGAAAAAATTAAAATTTTTTTCATATTGTAACCGTTGTTGGGAGAGCTTATGTAAGTAATATGGAATAAAGGCCAATTTAACCCCAACGGTGTACGGGGAGATAAAGATGAATTGGGAGAAGCGAAGTAGGTCTTTTATATTTATATCGAACAAAAGAAACAATGGGCTGCAATATCGAATACTTAATAGTAACAGGGGATGATTAAGGAGGTGATGCAATGACGGGTGATGCCGTTAACAATGGTATTCTAGGGGTGATATCGAGAACAATGGAGAATATTCAATTAATGGTGATAATCTTGAGGGTGATGATCAGGCGTAAGCGGACGATGATCAAGTGATATCGGCGTTATCTTAAAGTCACGTGATGGATTATCCAAGTCTAAGATGTCGTCACTACCGCAATTCTCGCAAATCACTATACGAATGACAGTGTTGGATCCTACAGTCGTTCCAGAATTCGAGTCTTAATAATCCAAATCGAAGTTACTAGTCAATTCAGTCCGTTGAATTGAGTCTCGAAAGAGTTTATTAAAGTTAAAAGTCAAATTTGGAGAATACTTTACAAGGAGAATTCAGATAAGTATACACTTTATTATTTTTATAGGTATTTTAGAGTGGACGTGAACTAACTTTTCTTTATTGAATTTTTAGGGTGCTTATATATATTTTTCAACTTATGGGGTGTTTTCGCTCTAAACCAAGTGAATTCGCTCTAATCTAAACGTATTCGCGATTTTTTTGGGTGTATACACCTAGATCTGGGTGTATACGCTCAAGGCGCAGAGATCAACAAAATAGTGTAATCGCGTATTCGTGATAATTTGGGTGTATACACGATTTCACATGTGCTAAGCCACCAAGCCACCCACTATTACTATTTTAGTATAAGCTATGAAATGTTCTAAAAGAATTAATAAATTGTCCAAAATTGGACATTGTTACCAACATGGATGGGGGAATTACTAATAGACTATGTATATATAGATAATTTACCGAGAAAATAAAAAATTTATTTACAGTAATATAAAAAAATAAAATTTTAATTCGTTACATATGCCCCCCCTCAGGATTGAGCTCTTGCGAAATCAGACAATGCTAACACTTCATCCATCTCCTGCCAGGCCAGATTCCGAGCTTCAGTTTGCAATATAGAGAAATCGTTTTTCAGTAACCATTGAAGAACGTATGGCATAATAAATTGAGAAGTAAAAAGATGTGAGAAGTCACGAATTCGGTATAAAACAGTCTGGGCATATTCCAAATTGAAGATCATTTGAGATCAAAGATCTAGATTAATCTACAAAATTCAGTAAAATTTGATTGGCCCTGTCACATTTTTTTTACGTTATTTTCTCTCAAAGGTTTTACAAGATTTTTACTTACATTTTTTACCAAACGATATTTGAAATAATAATATAAAACCTCTACTTTCGATCATCCCAATTAATTCCTGATTATAATTTGAGCTAAAAAAAGTAAGTGAGACCTTAAGATCAGGATTTTTTGACACAAAATTTGCTAGTTAGAACAAGCGAACTTGTGAGCTTTGTCATTACTATTGGGATGTTGTTTGTAGAATCACTATTTATTAGTGTGTTTTTTTTTAGTTTATTAAACTTTTTTCATTAAAACTAAAGCTTTTTTCTCTTTTGTACTGTAGGTTTCTTGAACATAGCATGGTAGTTAGATTTTTTGGACATAGCATAGTAGAGTTAGATTTTTTTAGATGTAGTATAATAAAGTTAAATTTGGGACTTGTAGTACAATAGAGTTAGCTTCAGGACAGGTAGAGCATAGTAGAGTTAGATTTTTTGGACATAGCACAGTAGTTAGATTTTTTGTACATAGCATGGTAGAGTTATATTTTTTGGATATAACATGGTAAAGTTAGATTTTTTGAACTAGTACTGTAGATTTAGATTTTTTGGATATAGTATGATAGAGAGATTTTTTGGATGTAGCATGATAGAGTTAGATTTTTTGGATGTAGCACAATAGAGTTGGATTTTATTGACATAGCATGGTAGAGTTGGATTTGGGACAGATAGTATGGTAGAGTTGATTTTTGGACATAGCATGGTAGAGTTAGATTTTTTGGATATAGCATAATAAAGTTGGATTTGGGACAGGTAGCATAGTAGAGTTAAATTCAGAACAGGTAGCATAGTAGAGTTGAATTTGTGACAGGTAGCACAGTAGAGTTGAATTCAGGATAGATAGCACAGTAGAGTTGGATTCAGGACAGATAGTACAGTAGTAGATTAGTGAATTTATAGTATGATATTTAGATTAGTAGTATAGTAGTTAGATTTAGAATTTATAGCATGGTAATTTGGTTTGGAATTATTAACACAGTAGTAAGATATAACAGTAATAAATAAAAAATTATAAAATATTTTTGTATTTTTTTTTATTTTATTTTATTTTTTATATATATTTTTTATTTTTTTTTATTTTGATGATTTTATGTTACATAGTATACTGGTGTTACATAGTATACTGGTGTTAAACACTAATAGTATGATTTTTCAGTTAATCGACCATAGTTAAAAAAACTTTCATTATGAGTAAATTTGATAGCAGTATTAGTGAATAATTCAAGCAAAGACTCTAGAATCATCTAACTGTTAATCATTTCTAAATAAGATGCAGATTATCGATAACCAAATTAAAAATATGCCCTGACTATAAAAGGTAGGTCTGTTGGGCAATTACCAAAATATCTTAGTATTTTTGAGAGAGCAATTGCTTAATCTGATTTTTTGCTTCTTTATTCCATGCTTTTTCTTCTAATAATGATCTAAGAGCATAATAACATGGTAATTGAGTTGCATGGTAGAAGCTACCTAAAGCAAGTTGGGTATACACGTGGATGAGCTTGTCTTCTCAAATAGTTCCAAAAGGTTCTTCTAGCCAGTAGTTATTAGAATTACTTTGTCAAAGATCTTCTAGAAAAAGGGGCAATCGATGGTGCAGTCTTTGGGCATCACTTTTTCATTTGGGTGCTTCAATTTTGATATTCTGTGATTGTTGATCTGCAAAATAAACCATTCCCTCATTAGAGACGAGAAAAGTTCTCTCAAAATCTGATTTTCTATTTGTTCTCTTAGAGTGACTAAGATCTTTTTAATTTGGGATGAAATTTCAAAAGACATAATAACACTGAGCAGAAAAAAAAAAGAAGGAAAGAAAAGAAAAAAAAGAAGAAGAGAGAAAAAAGAAAAAAAGATAATGGTTATACAGCGAGAGGGCACATAAAGAATATTTATAAAGCTTTTACGGTTCACGAGCATACTCCAAGAGGGTTTTACAAAATTGTTGTCGTGAGTAATAGCATGACAACCGGTTTCTGTGAATCTTCTTCTTGAGCATATGATCATCTATTGTTTATAACTTGTACAACCTATAGGGTAGTACATCATGAATATAATAGAGTCCCGTATTTGGAGATTCTAATTTACATTATACGATATAGCTAACTCAGATCGGTATAAAAGAACCTGATCACTTATTTTAAACAGAAGGATAATGTTTCGACCATACAAAAGAAAGAAAGGTTTATGACCTGTAGTATAATTTTTGGTTGTATGATAGGCAAATAGAGCTGGGTCTATATACTCATCCTATTCATTTCTGAATTGATTAACACACTTATTCAAAACCCCACAGAGAGTTCAATTAAATTGTTTGACCAATCTGTTAGTCTGTAGATAGTACACTGTGGAGGTGTAGTAAGTAAAATTCATTTTTTTACTTAAAGCAGTGATGAGTTTGTTATGAAAATAAATACTCTAATCCAACAATAATTCCTTAGGACTCCCATACTGACAGATTATATCTTTAAAAAGGAACTCTGCAACACTTTTGGCATCTGCTACTTTTAACACTTTAGCTTTAGACCACTTGGTTAGATATTCAGTGGCTACCATGATATACTTCTTATTTTTAGAAATTACCAGGAGAGGTTCTACGATATCTATTCTGACACAGTTGAAAGGTTTTCCTACTTGGATGGGGATAAGGGATCTTGTGTATTTGGCTTCTTTTTCTTTTGACAAGCATCACATGTTTGAATATAGACTTTAATATCTTAGCTTATCTGTGGTCAGTAGTATCGAGTAGCTATACATTGGTATATGGCCTAAAACCCAAAATATTCAGAAAGCAGATTATTATGTAAATTAAATAAAATTGCTTTAATTTCATTTCTTTTTAGAACCCTAGAAGAACAAGAGAGATCATGTTAGGCAGTTTTATACAAAAGTCCTTCGATTATTATATAATACTAGATTTGGTGTTTTAGGTCTTTAATTTGCTTGTTAGTATACTTGGATGAAACAATTAAGTTGCAAAGATACTCAAGATAAGTATTATAAAGTTCCTCTTCTATAAAAAAAATCTTTTTTATATCTATGTACTAATATTCTTGTTTGGTAACAAGGACAGATTTTACTTTTAACGCAGATTTAATTAAGGTTATAAGTTTTACAAAAAAAAAGTAATCTTAGAAAAGGTAAGTATAAAATGACTAAGAATTAAAGAGAAAAGGTTGCCAGGATACCGGAATCTGGACTGAATTAATAGATTTGTAAGATAAGTAAATATATATTATTATTATTATTTTTTTTTTTTTTTACTGACTTATTTGTATTATTTAGATTTGGGTTAAACTATCAGTATTAGAATGATGTTTTCCAGGTCAATATATCATAGTGAAAGAGTATTCTATGAGGGTCATAACTCACCAGGCCAAACAATTTTGGGGAAGTTTAATAGTGAACAATAATTTGAGAACAAAGTGGTTAGTATATAGAATAAAGTGATTACTATAAAGATAAGGCCAAAAATATCTAACCACCCAAATAATAGCCAAACACTCTTTTTCAGTTACCGAATAATTTTTCTCTGCTAGGGTTAATATTTGACTAGCATATGCTATGACCTGTTCCTTATAGCTTCATCATTTTGAGCTAAAATAGCTTTTAGGGCTATATCTGAAGTATTCGTGAAAAAAATAAAATTTTTAGAAAAATCGGGGTAAGCTAAGATAGGGGCCAAAACCAATTTTTCTTTTAAAATTTCGAAGACCTTTTGTTGATCCTCTGCTTATTAGTAACTAATACTTTTTTTTAACAGATAATTCAAAGGTACTACGATATTGGTGAAATCTTGAATGAATCTTCAATAATAAAAAACCAATCTTAAAAACCCTCAAAGTTGTCTCAGATTATGCGAAATGGGAAAATTTCTTACAGCTTTGATTTTTTTGGGGTCATTGGCGATGCCAGTTTTACTAATAATGTGTCCTAAAAATTTTAGAGAAATTTACAAATAAGGGCCCGGAAAGTGAAAATAATTACAAATACAGGCCCAAACTAAAAATAATTACATATAAGGGCCTAATTTTTAAAAAATATTATATATAAGGGCCCAAATCTATTGATAGCTAAAAAAAACATAATCATAGGGTTATTGTGCCACAAAGTATATGACTATTTGACTTACACCGATTGCAAAATCACAATAATAGGAATATTGGTTGTTAGAATTATCTATATACCAATTATTAAATATTGTATAAAAATAGGATGAACTAGCACAAGTATTTATTAGGGGAAGAAGTTTCAACAGAATAGCTCTCTAGAGCTAAACGAATATCTTCTATATTAGTAAATATTATGCCAATTTGAAATGCTTTACTTGACATCATAGTGGCTTGTTATAACAATCAACAATTTATACAAAGAAAATAAAATTTTTTAAATTTAAAAAAATTTCTCATTTATAATTACTAATTAACAATTGATTGTTATATTTTTTATGCACTTAATAACAATAATTACATTTATAATGCTATAAAAACAATATCACAATTATTTTGGGCCCTTATATATAATATTTTTTAAAAATTAGATGTAATTATTTTTAATTTGAGTCTATATTTGTAATTATTTTTACTTTCTGAACCCTTATTTGTAAATTCTCTAAAATTTTAACTCCTGTTTAGCAAAATGATATTTGGTAGGCTTTAGTTTCAACTCCGAGTCATTTAATCGATAGAAAACTTCTTCTAAATAGGTTAAGTAGTCATTAAAATTCTTTGAGTAAACATTAATATCATTCAAATAAATAACTACACATTTTCTAATTAGATTTTGGAAGATATAATCTATGAGCCATTGAAAAGTGGCAGGGTATTAGCCAACCCAAAGAGCATGATGTTAAAATGAAAAGTTCCAAAGGGGGTAGTGAAGGTGATTTTAAGCTGATCAGATTCTTCGACTTCAACTTGCTAATATCTATTAGCAAGATCGAGTGAACTATACCAAGAGAACCCCAAAAGGGTATCAAGCAAGTCATCGATACGAGAGAGGAGGTAATTATCCTTAACTGTGATAGCATTTAATTTGCAATAGTCAATGCAGAATTAGATACTCCTATTCTTTTTGGGAACAAGAATGATGAAAGAAGTCCAGAGACTCTGACAAGAACATATGATCTCCTAAGAAATCATATGAGTGATCTCTTCCTTGATAATACTTTTTTAGCATGGGAATGATGATATGGATACTGCTTAATTGGAAGGGCATTCCCAGTTTCGATTCTGTATTTAACTAGGTTGGTTTGTCTGAGAGGCCCTTTTTCCTAAATAAAGAGATCAAGATTATTATCTAAAAATTGTTGTAGCTGAAAATATTGCCAGAATTCATTAGCAAAATTTATAAGCAGATATATATCAATATATAGCAGTTAATCGATATATATCGATTAAAAATTATCGATATATATCGATTAACTGCTATATATCGATATATATTACTAACGATAAATAACGATTATTGATATATAATAATTATCTCTTAAACCGTCCGGTTTAGCAGACAAATTTGTCCGCTAAAATAATTGGATGAAAATATTATATTTAAAAAAAAATTTTAATGAAAATTTTTATTCTAATCAGCTATTGCAATTCTCAAAGACTTGATCCATATGTCACACTCAACAGCCGCAGTGTGATATACTCGAATTGATTCAATCGAAAGGCATAAGTTCACATAACGGCTGTAAAATATGTCATTTAACCTATGTTTTCAGATCACTTTATTTTTCCAGCATTACTCACAAAAATCTGTTTTGTAAAGTTGATTATGAAGAATATTAAGTCAATTTTAATATTATATTATAAAAGGTACCCCATGTGATGATTGTGATGATTTTTTATAATTGTCATGTGAAGGTTGCCTTTTTTATATTAAATTTGGCCACAAATATCATAGTACGATCAACCCTATCTTGGTTATTTTGAGAGCAATGTTGAGGAGGCTCTACAAGATAATAGTTACATGATAACTAACACATAGCATG
>CAJVQC010000427.1:0-13185 GCA_910592285.1 Racocetra persica | reverse complement strand
TTAAATAAAACTAGACAAATATAATAATCAAAAATAAAAACCAGAAAAAAAAAAAAAACTCTCCTAAAAAAAAAAAAAAAAAAAAAAAAGATAAGAGTAAAATGAAAATAAAATAAGGGATGTGACAAAAATCAAGTGATTTTTTAGAGAGAAAAGGGTAAAAAATTTAAAATTATATATAAAAACTTGATCAAGATATATAGTAAGAGGAAGAGGGGGTAAGCCTCTGATAAAAAAAATCAGGTAATAAATTATACTGCTCTAAGCACAAAAAAAATATATAAGAAAATGACCAAAATACAAAAGAGTTTAAAAACTATTTTAAAAACTAAGAGAACTTGTTTATAGATATAAAAATCTGCTAACTAGATGAAAAACTATCTATATAGTTGTAGAAATTTATATATAGAGCTATTTGACAAAAAAGAAACTATATACTAAAAAGCACTTTAACCTGTACCAAGAGCTAAAAATTATATATATATAACTTCAGAATATTGCATATCTCTATTATATTATTTTAGTTTTTAACTCTCATTTAAATCTATTTTGAATTTTAGAATACTGATTTTAAATAATTATTGATTTCAAAGTTGCTCTTTCCAAGCCAATTCTCTTATAGTTCTTCACTTCAGATCTTGCTTATTCATTATACAAAATTAACAGGGGGTCTTTTTTTTTGATTATCTGATCATTAAAAACTGCTTTCTAAGATATATTTTAAAAGAGTATTCATTCCTAATAGTTAAAATCCAATTCAAATACAAAACTTTCTTTATATACTTTGATTTAACCAAACAGAACTTTCTCTTCATACATAATTGTTATGTTCTTTATTTGTTATATTGTAACTTGAGACTTTTTAAAAATAGAAGTAGTAAACAATACTGATCTTTTGGATCAGGTAGCCAAATCTTCTACTTTTTAATAAAAATTATAAAAAAAAAGAGCGGTAAAGAAATATTGTAATTTTGTGAGTTTTTTTAACCAAAGAGTATTATTCTAAAAGTTCTTTATAGCCTTTTGTTCTCAAAATAATTTGAATCTTCTTTTTATTTACTGTCTCCAGAAACTTCTCTAATTTGGATGCTAAACACAAAAGGAAGTTTATTAAGAGACAAAAAAAAAAGGCTTGACTTCTTTACAAACTATCCAAAACATCTACTTTTTGGTATATCATATTTTAAACTTTATTAATAACAGTTCATATTAAGAAAACTTCAAGTTATTTGTTTACTTCTGGTTTTGAGTCTTTAACTTGCTTTCAGATACTGGTTGATACAAGTGATTATTGAGAAGAGTTAAATTTTAAATTGTGACTTCTAGTAATCATAATATTATAATTATATTTTTTTTAAAAAATATTATTATAATATAATAATTATTAATTATAAATCTATTATAGACTCATTATCTGAAAAATATTTTAACTATATTTTAAAAATATTATTTGCTAATTTTAAATACATTATTAATTTTTTGCAAATTTCTGTAATATAGATTTTTAATAACTTATACCAAGTCCAAAAACAGGTACTTGCAATCTTTTATCTCCACTATTATTACTTATATTATGCTTTTACAAAGTTTACTCAAACCCAAACTCCAGTATATACTTTATAAACTATTAACTTTATTTTTAGTTACTCAAACTTCTAATTCAGATAGCTCAAAAGAGCTATGACTTGTTTCTGGTTTCTACAATTAGATCTTTTTTCTTTGATTACTTCTCTAACAACTTGGTTAATAGAGTACCTTGTCAAATACTTTAGTTCTATTTAGTTTTCGCAGTTTTCAGATAATAATTCTTTATATAGTACTATCAAAGTTCTGTATTATCTCTTTGCTTAGGTTTTGCCAAGTAGATTGCTACATCTCAATTTATTAGTTTTATCTAGCTACTTTATTTGGATTTTGTGTAATTTATATATTATACTATTGTTTTATAACTTCTCAGTATAAACTAATATAATTTGATTACAGATGCTAATCTAATAAAATATAGTTTTTTAAATATATTTTTGTAAATTTGAATTTTATTACTAGTGAGATTCAAACTTTTGTCTTGTCACTTGAAGTATAATAACAATTTATTTAATAAGATATGGTTTTTCAAATATATTTTCATAAATTTGAATTTTATTACTAGTGAGATTCAAACTCTTGTTCTGCTACTTGGGATATAACAACTTACAAACTTTACTAAGTCACCACATCCTATTTATATTTATAAATAATTTTTTAATATTATATAAAACTATTATAAATACAAGAATAAATTTGATCCAAAAAATATAATTTTAGAAATTAAATAACAAAATACTTTCAGATTGCAATATTTTAGTACTAAATATTGTAATATTAAAACTTAAAAAAAACTAAATTATATAATAATGCTTATATATTATAAATATATTGCAAGGATTATCTATTGATAATAATAATAATTTTTATATTGCATATAATTAGATAATTTTTAAATAATTAACTTTATATACAGAAAAAATTTAAATATTTAGTTTATCTTAAAACAATAATATATATCTAAAAATATATAGTATATTAATTTTAATATTTTTCAAATATAAACTATTTAATCTTGTAGCTATTCTCAGTATATAGTATTTAAAAAAATTTGAATATATGATAAACTATTAAGCAAATATTTTAGAAACAATTTAGACTACTATTAGAATTATCTTATATTAATATATTAAAAATCAAAAAATTCAATATAGAATATTTTAAAAAAAAATAATTACCTAATAAAAATATAATATCTTTCTTTTGCTAAGCAAGATATTTTATTAGATATAAAATTAAAATCAAAAAAGAAAACTACAAGATGTAAATAACAAACTTGATTATCTTTATATCTCTTTTTTTTGTAGCAAGTAAATTCAAGTATACAAAAACTATTGTGTATTTTTTAATACAAGTTCATAATGATTCACAGTTACAAACAGTATGCTTAGTAAATTTTATATATAAAGAATACTGTTTAAATATTAATAAAGCACTTAAGATTTATAATATAAAATATATTAAAGAAAATATTTCTAAAGATTTTATCAACTAAAAAAAAACAATACTAAAGATCAAAACAGCATAAAATAAAAAAGAGCATTTTTTAAAGATTATTTTACAAGATTCTAACAATATAGTAGTAAACCAAAATACCTATTCGATCCAGTCTTAAAATGATTTAGTCTAATTACTATTAAAATTGTATTTAGAAAAATATTTTATTTATTATAAAAAAATAGATTTGTAATTTAATATGCCAGAAAAAACATATTAAACAGAGTGTACTATATACTGTAAACTATAAGCAAAGTCTTGAATTTAATTAGTTAAAAACATTTCTTATTATGATATGCTTATTCTATATCAAACTTTATGATATGTAGTTTAGCTTCTAATTTGTTAATACTACTAATTTTTTTTTATTATAATATATAATCAAAAACAATATACTAAACTCTAATAAGTAATAATAAAACATTTTGTTATACTAATAATAACTTTAAGCATAACAAACTTGAACTAGACTACACTTGATTTTTTTAAAAAAAGAACACATTTATATAATAATTGCGCTTAATCCTTCTAGTATAAGCACCATTAATAAAAAGATACAATTAAAAGATACAATTAAAAAATACTGTAGGTTGTTCTCAAGCACCTCTCTCTATGGTTGATAAAGTGATCCGATTGGCTAAAAAAAATAAATCGTGTTTAATCATTTCGTTAAAAAAACCTGGAGCTAACAACCATCTTTTTTTTCAGAGTTACTCGACTGGCTGAAATTTAAAATCCGCATTTCGCACAATGGATTTTCGGCAAAATTGTTACACAATTTCGATTAATCGAAATGATTGAGCAGCATCTGCAAATTACAGAATTACATCGAGGGAGCTGCTTAATATGGGACCTTTGTAGTAGAAAGAGCAAACAAATTTATTCGAACTGACCTTGCTCATTATTTATATTCATTCATTCTTTACTCGAGGACATTTCATTTTTTTTAATGCAGGTCAAACTGTAAAAGAGTATGCTAAAATTATTAAAAATCTTATGGTTCTGCATAGTAATTTTCTACGTACGTACGTAGCCTACGTAATGTATAGATGACCCAACTTTATAATATTTATCAAAAGGATCACTTATACTACAAGAGATCCTACTGTTTTATATCCGGCATATTGTATAAGAACCCACAGATTATTTACCTCTAAGTTGCTCATCACTACTCAAAAGATCTTTATAGATAATGCACCATCTATGTAGACTACATAAAGTATCATACATAGTAAACTTAAAATTTCCAATCCTACCTCGTATGAAAGAAAATTTATGGTCGGAATACTGTGATAATTGAGGACTTATACGTAGAGACTTATATTGCTATATAAAAACCGATAAAAATTAATAAGTAACTTGTACGTACGTACGTACGTATGAAAATTTACGATTACACGAAATCTTATATGATTGGAACAAATTTTATTTTCGCAAAAATTGTATATTTTCACTTATACGATTATCATGAATACTTTGAGATAGATTTACATAAGATAATATATAGAGCTCATCACTATAACTTACAAGTCTAATGATTATACTACGTTCCTGGCTAAGCGTGGCTATGTCGCGCGGCTAAAAAAAAAACAAACATTTTAAATTTTAAATTGAAAAAAATTGACCCGGTCAGGATATGAAAACCTAGAAAATTTACTTTACTTCGCTAATTACTGTAATTACGTAGTTATTAAAAGCTACTATTATGTGCATATACTTTTTTATAAAAAGTATCACGGTTGAAGAAACTGAAAACGTATAAAGCTAAATCTTTTAATATGAAACTTTTAAAAATTTTTGGGGAATATTTTTTTGAAATTTTTTGGGGCGTATTTTTTTTTTTTTTTAAAGTTAGAATTTAGTGTTAATAAGAATATAATAAACAGATTTTGGTACGTACAGTACGTACGTACGTACGTAAGTACGTAGAATTTATATTTTTAAATCAAGGTTTCTAATTTCTAGCTTCAGCCATTTCCAATTTCAGCCGCGACAATAAGCAATTTTTTTTTTAATATCTTAATAATTATCTCTTGTTATTACAGTATTAATAATAATAATAAAAAAAAATTCAAATTATATTGAATTAAAATTTAAATACAGTACATATTAATAAAATAAAAAATACGTACGTACGTACGTACCGTACGCAAAAAATAAATATTTAAACAAGATTCATCAAATTTTTTTAATATCAAATTTTGATAAAATCATGCACAATTTATTTATCAACTGATAATTATATATATATAGATGTGTATATATATACAAAGTTAATAAATAGTAATAATAAATAAACTACAATATATAAAAACTTTGTTTTTATTAAAGGCTTATTTTTCTAAAAATTCATTATGAAACTTCTATATTCAAAATATTTATTATTTATGGTTCGAAATATTATATATACTGTATGTAAAAAAACCTTCATTTTTATAATTATGTTGTTCATTTATTGTGCTCATAATTCAATATGACCATCAAACCTACTATAACATCGTTTTATTCAATAGATCTACCCTAGTCCTAAAACCCTTTTAAATTGGAAATAAAAATAAAGTTTTAATAATTTATAGCATTGATTTAAACAAAGTTGATTGGTTTTTTTTTTTTTTTTTTTTTTTACACTAATGACTGAGAATGAATAAATTATCCCAAATGAAGTAGAAACTCCGATTTCCAAAACCCAAACTACGTAGTAATGCCAAATTCAGGGTAAGGATTGGGTCATACCCCTAGGCTGATAAACAACTCGACCTGAAGATATTCACATTCTTTCAATTACTTTTATTTTCTGATATCATCGTAAAAACATGATTCGGAATCGTACCTTGGTGTGGAGAATTGCTTGAATAATCTTGCTTGCTTGAATAATCTTGCTTGTTTGAATACTCTTGCCAAGTTTGGGTACCGTCCAAAATGTCTTTACGAGTTACTCCGTTAATGGATTGATGATGTCCATTAGGAGAAAATTTGTGTTTTGGTTGAGAATTGTAACTATTTGGTTTATTATTATTATTATTATGATTATTATTATTATTATTATTAGGTTGTCGATAAGGTTTGTTTGGTTGGGAACGCTGTCCGTTATTTTCTAATTTATTAAGAAAATTTAGAGTATATACATTTTGATTCAAGAAGATTTATGAAATATTGAAATGATTTGTACCTGTGGTACCGCTATTACGAGGTTTTCCTTCTTCTACTCGTAATTTTCCTTGTTCCGGTGACTTTGTCTTTTTTAATAAATATATATTTAATAAAAAAAATAATAAAATACATGTGGAATAATTAAAAATGACCATCTACCTCGCCGTTAAGTTTCAAAGCCTTATTCTTAGCGGACTCAGTCTTTAAATCCACATGGGCAAATTGTTTATTTGGTAAAAATCGAACCTCTTCGACCTAACAAATATATATAAAATTTGAAAGATATTAATCATAAATTAATATAAAGTTTCGTACATGTTAATTCGAACCTCGTCACTGTCAAATAAAGCCTTCAATCCATCCGGAGTCATTAAACCAGTCCATGCTATAAAAACGGTATATTTCGCAGCGGTTTTGTCAGATTTACCCTATAAAATAATATGATAAGAAAAAATTACGATAATGTTTTATGGAATAAGTAAAAACTAGAGCGAATACCTTACCTTTTTATTATTATTTTTGTTGTTGTTATTAGGATTATTGTTGTTATGGTTAGGGCTAATATTATTGTAGTAACTATTGTTGGTATTGCCGGCGAAACGTTTTGGATTATTATGCGGAATGAAGGGATCCACTTTTCCCTCAGACATAGTAGTTATAGCAGTTGGAAAATGATGTTGATGACTTAAAGTTGCATCACTAATAAGTTGTTTATCATCTGATGGTCTAACTTGAGCCTATATAAGTAGTAAGAAGTTAAACATATATTTGAAGGAATAGAATACAACACATATATAAATCATAAGTACATACGGTAAATTGTGGATGAGAATCGATGATTTGATCATGACTGAGAGCATGGTTGATATGAGATGGAACATGATTGATCGTGCTATTATTATTACTCTTTGAACTATTTTCATCCAATTCAATTAATGGATTTAATGGATTTACTAATGCATTATGCAATATTAAAAGAGGAAGAAGCATGAGAAGAAAGAATATAAAATAAATGGAATAAATAAATAAATAAAAAAAGAGGATTGAAATACCTTCCATGGTGGCAGTATTTGTAGTTGAACCGGAAGCCCACCGAGTTGGTGGATTATTAAATGCAGGTGCACGGCTTGTATGCTAAGTTAGCAGACGAAGAAATAGAAATAATGATGTCATTCATTGATTACGTATATAGCGATAGACGATGATGATGATGATGATAATGATGGTAATGGTAATTATATAAACAAAGGGTACCAACCTCCTGATTTACAAGCACATCGTCTATTACTTTACCTATAGCATTTCTAAGTTCAAGAGCTTTTGCTCTTTGATCAAATTGATGATGGTTACTTATGAATTGTTCAGGCGCCGATTTCTTTTTTACAATGAACAAGAGGTCATAAACACGTATGTATTAAGATTATAGAACTAGAGAGAATTCAAAAAGAATTTGGTGAAACAAGTAAAACAAATAAAACATACTTGCTGTAATCTATGGATTTCTTTTTTGAGACTTTCTACTTCCTTGGTTAGCTCCGAAATTTGGTTGTCTTTAGCCTAAATTATTAAAAAAAGGAAATACTTAGAAAATAGACAAAAAGCCAATGGAACAAGAAACTAAATGTATAAATTTATCATTTTTTTCTGTTGTTGAAAATGGATAACAGTAATTTCAAGATTCGAAAAGGAAAAGACGTACTTTATACTCTTCAATAATTCTTTGAAAGCTATTTAGACCCTAAAGAAAAAGACCAAGAAATGGATAGAAGGTTAAAAAAAATCACCCCTTAAAACTTTAGTTCAACGTAAAGTTGATCGTTAATATAGTAACATACGGAATCATGAGAGGAAGGATCTGAAGCAGCCATTGCTTATATATTCTAGTTTTTCTGGTTTTGTTTTTTACTTTATATTATTTTGTATTTTGTATTTTTTTTTTTTTTCTTTTCTTTTTAATAGATTTGAGAAGCCTTTGTAGCAAAGAAATGTCGAAACAAAGAAAGGGACGAAGAGAAAGGTAAAAAAATAAAATTAATTAACTCGAAAACCCAAAATAAACAATGAAGTTTAGAAAAGAGGAAAGTGAGTTTTTTTTTAAATTTTGTCAAAGGTGTGTAAAATAAAAAAAAAAAAAAAAAAGATAGTTGGACTTTTTAGTGTTATATAAATCTATAAATGCGTTTTAGTGGTGCTTTAGATGTTTCATTTACTACCGTAAATTGAACTATTACAACGCACGGCAGAATATGCAAAAGACCTAGTACAAAAAAACGAGGACCCTTTTTAAAATAATAAATATACATGAAGTTTCTTAGATAAAGAGCACAAAAAGGTTCTTTTATTTGTAATGACGTTGATGTAACTTCTAATGACCGATATAGTATAAGGATATATTGTGATTTACTGTGCGTTGAGTCCATGGATTTTCTAGATTGCCAGAAATCACATTATAGAAATAAGTATATATATATTTATTATTATGTTTAAAAATATATACAATATTTTAGGAATGACATTTCGAAATAGAACAGTCAAAAAAGATGAAAAAGGTGAAGGACTAATTTGTAAAAAACTCACGCCATTAATTTCGTTAATCTCATTAATCACATTAATCTCAACGTCGATATATTTGACTTGATGAGTATGTCACTGTAAAACAAAAGAATTTTCTTGTACGAACAAGAGTAGTGGTATTGCCTTTAGCAGCATATAGCATATAAAAAAAAGTATAAAGTGACGTACAAATTGCTATAAAAGTAAATGCTATATCGATATAATTACATATAATTACGTATTTACATATCTATGTAGAAAAGTAGGACATGATAAAAATTCCAAGTAAGCAAAACATTTATCTTCTGTGACATTGTGTGTCAAGTTTGATTTTTAAACAAAACAAAAGCAGGACTGTTTTTAAATGATGCCAAACCATTAATAAGAATTAATAATATTTAACACAATATATACTAAAAATTTTTAAACAAAACAAGTCTGTTTAAAATTTACTCAGGAAATGATTTATGATTCGTTGAAAAAATAGCATTTATCATCAAATAATCAGTAATACGTCAGGGTGCATTCAATGATTTCTCCTTATAGAACTTATACCATAATCATGGTACACTAAATTGGTTACCATCCGTATTCTTTCAACCCGAATTTACACAAATTTTACTATAGAGATTACCGAAATTATTAGACATGACCAAAGATAATGACACAACATATATATACAAGCCGCAGCCATTAATCAAGAACAAAACGAGAAAGTTCTTTACTCATCCCCAAGAAAAACCCTTCCGAGGAAACAATGGGATGCCAAAAAAAAATAAATACAAAAAAATAAATAAACAAATACTGCAAAGTCTTTGTAAATTATATATTTGTATCAAACATTTTTATATCAACAAATTGTATTGATATTTTTATATTAATATTTTATATGAAAACATTCTAAATTATAACATTTATTTGTATCAAATCAGCCTAAAAGAAATATGCAATTTGAAAAAAAATAAAAAGGATATAATTATCTTGAAACGGAACACAAAATCCCCTCATTATACTTTGAAGTATACTGTAATCGGTATTTCTAATGTATGATATTTCAAATTCGGTAGCCTATTAATTCGATAAACTTATAGCCTAAAATTAACAAACAATAAAAAATTTTTTTTTTTAAATTTGTTTAGATTTTTTAAATTTTTTTAAATTTTTTTCTCTTTTGATTTTTCCCAAATATCCGTATGCCATACGCCAATCAATCTGAATAAATTATTTGCCGGTATTAAGATTTTGTTTTTTTTTGTTTTCAATAACGATAATCTACAGTTGAACAATCCTAAAATGAGAATCACGCGGAAAGAGAATACCGGAAATTTGAAATATTCCTTAACATTAAAGTCGAGTCTATTTAATAATTTTGATGGCAACAATATAATAATTATATTTCATTGTTTATAGAACGTGATAAAGATTATTTTTCGACAACTATTATTTTAGCATTAAGGTATAAATGTGTGGATTATATCGATATATATGTATATATATATCTGATATATATTACATATTGTAATTCTGTAAGTAATTGTAACCCTGTAAAGTAATTTTTAACTGTACGTAAGTAATCGTAACTCTGTAAGTAATCGTAACTCTGTAAGTAATTGTAACTTTGTAAGTAATTGTAATGCTGTAAGTAATTGTGACGCTGTATGTAATTGTATGTAATTGTAATGCTGTATATAATAGCCTCGTAAAACTTGGTCAGGATTTTCATTTCAGACATCGTTCCCTCCACTGCGCTGTAAGGTTGATCAATTAGATGATAAACCGGCGAGAACCTTGAATATGGTTTTATATAATATATATATATATGTATGTATATATATCTGATAATTCCTTGGAGAAAAAAATTTTTTATCTATCGTTTGGATTTATTGCATTTGCATCCGTTGGCAAAGTATATAATAATAGTATGTACTGTACGTAATCAAATCTTACGAGTCTCATGTTGCTGGATAACAACGATGTTCGGAACGGAATACAAACCAAGGATCTAATGCTAAAAAAAAAAAAATCTTAAAACTTGTATTCCTCTTTAAGAAACCTAACTTTGCCACGAACAAAAAAAAAGACGCAAGCAAGTGCAAGTAACTGCATAAGCTAAAAATTTATGCATGCATGCATGCATACAAATTGATACGGCACTATCCGAGCTGATAAGCGGTCATACTCGTGACGCTAAGCGGAGAAGCAAAAAAATTAAAACTAAGCTCAAAATAGTAATGACACTAAAGATCGCGTGATGCATATAGTGCATCTCTTTACGTACGTACTTTTTACATTTGGATTTGTGATTGTTAGCTATCGATGGGATTATTAGGAAACCGAATTACGGTATTAAAAAAAAATAAGGCGCGTTCGTTCACTTACAACAGACTCGGTCGAGAAAAAAAAAACACGTAAGAAATTTTGCGTTTCTTTGATAATGATATTTCTTTATACTTTTTTATATTTAGAATCTACAAAATGCTAGAACTTTTACGAACGGATGATGATTAAAGCTGACGTAATACAATGGATGAAACACGTAACGATAATGCATTGTTGCTCTTTGGCGTTGCTTATAATTTTTTCCCATATATTTCTAAAACACCGTTTTTGATATCCATCTTACCATATTAAAGATGTGATCAACTAGTCGTCGATTTTGATTTTAGAGGTTCGTGCGATTATGCATAAGTTATCGACCTAGCACGTTTTAGAACATTATATTTCAATTTACTCAATAGTGGGGTTGCACATAATACTTTAATAAGGTCCTTTCGCGTAGTGGTAGGTAAGTGGTAGGTAAGTGAGATAAGCAGTAGGTGGGTCATCATTACTGCACAAATACCAATTTTAAATAGATCAGCATTCCAATCTATCTATTTGTTTATAAAGCGTGAACCTTCTAATATATCACTGGATGTGATAATGTAAGTTTCAATTATTGTACGAATCCCCTGTTCATATTCTCTCATTGTTCGCTATCTGTCACCAAAGTAATAATAATAATACGTAATAATAATAATAATAACGATAATTAATAATTAATGAGTAAATAAGGATGCATATAATATTATAGATGCATATAATATTATGAGATGAAAAACAAAATATATACAAATAAATATCAAAATATTACAGATAGTACTACAATCATTCTTCGGCAACATTAACTACATTGATCAATAATCAATAATCAATAATCAATAGGTTAATCAATAGGTTAATCAATAGGTTAATCAATAGGTTACGTTTTTATGTTCACTTGTTTTTATTACACCATTTGTTAGGATATATATATATATATATATATATCTTGTCTTTATTATACCATTTTTTAGGATATCTCAGTTGTTTTTATTACACTATAATTGTTAGAATATGCAATAAAAAATAATTGCCTGCAATTATCTTTTGCGTTCTCCTAGTCTGCTATCTACCTGTACGTACTCCTATTCACGTTTTACCACTAGTCTTGTTGAACGTGTCTTAAAGTGATACATTAATTTGTATTAATTTGTTCTCATTAAATATCTATCGTACATGTTTGGCGGAACATGCATCGTGATATCAAACTTATACTCTTCCGTAACACGACATATACATTTCATATAAATATATGTAATGTGATTAAATCATGGGTTTATCATGGGTTTTACTAAAATTTATATTTTATGATAATACTTTCGGACTTTCAAAATTAAATATGCATGATCAGAATTTTTTCCTATTTCACCTGTTATCACACAAACTTAATGACAATACAATGTAACTACCCTATCAAGAATAGGCGGAAAGAATATCAACCATATAATGTGCACGTGTTCATTTATGTTACTCCGACAATCGAGTTAGAGCTCTGAGTTCCGAATATAAATTCATGCAAACTTTAAATGTGTACACGTCACCTACGCATATATTATTGTATTACGCGTTTTCACACCCAGAACTTATCAGAAATTTGATAGTCAAAACTTGATAGTTGAAACTTGATAGTTGAAACTTGATAGTTGAAACTTAATAGTTGAGATTGATAGTTGAAATTGATACTGTAATAGTTGATTAATAGTTGAAACTGATAATTGAGATTGATAGTTGAGATTGATAATTGAGATTGATAATTGAGATTGATAGTTAAGATTGATAGTTGAAATTAATAGCTGAAATGATTCATTCATCTAATATCTAATAATATAAATGCGTACTAAAGGTACAGTAAAACTATGTAGTTTGTATTTGCTACTATCGCTATACGGTACACCCACCCGGGTATTAGACTTCATATTGAAATATCTCCCGGATATTTTGAATATTTTAACAGGGGCACTTTGCATGAGGTACGTACATCTACAATGTATGATAATTTTTCCAATGCATCCATTGGTTGCCATAAAAGTTATAATATTT
>CAJVQC010000426.1:0-13188 GCA_910592285.1 Racocetra persica | reverse complement strand
TATATTATTAGAGTCCTTAAATCTGAATTATTATTCTGCCTTTGTCGATTTTTTCTTTGTTCTTGAAGTCTCTTGCTCTAATCTATATCTAACTTCACCTTTATTTTAGCAGCTTGTTTTCTTTCTTGTTGAACTTGCATCTTTTCTTTTCTTTTGTTTCTCTTCTTGTTTGTTGTTGATTTGTTGCTATAGTCTTGATAGATTCTTTAAACTGATATATTGTAAATTTTAGGGCTGTTTTGTTAAACTGTCTTTGTTGGCTTTTTCTTTGTTCTTGGAGTTCCTTGCTCCAACCTACTTCTAATTTTGCTTTTAATTCAGCATGTTGTTTTGTCTTTTCTACTAATAATCTTCTGACTTCCTTGGCTACTTTTAGTTCTGCTGTATAACTAATTATTTCTTCTATTATAATACAATGAACAGGGTTTTTTTTATCGTAAATTGCTTCGAAAAAAGTTTCATGCTCTCTTTCTATCAGTGCAAGTTCTGTATATTTTAATTTTCCTATATTATAGTACTATAACTTTTCATAGAGCTCTGCTATTCTTTCGTCGACTATTTCCTTCAGAATGAGCTCTTGCCCAGCATATTCTGCCATTATTTTTTCTACTTCTATATTTATTATTTCATCGGTTATTGCTGCTTTTTCCTACTAGATATCTGCTATTACCTCTTTCATAGCTTCTGGTGTATTAGAGTTGATATTACCTTGTCTATATATCTCTATATCTTCACGTACTTCTTTTGCTTTCATCTTTGTTAATTCTGCTATGACGTGTTTTTTTCAGAACTTTCTGTTGTTGTTTTGCTTCACGACTTGTTGTTTTTTGACTACTGTTGTTTGTTATTGTTGCTTGCTGTGGTTGATTACCATTTTTGTTTACTTTCGTTACGTGGTTTTTGTTATATTTATTTTGTTTATTTTCCATTACGTGTTGTGATTCTTGTATCACCAAAACAGATCTACAATTTGGGGTCAAGGCCAATTCCCCCAAAATTCGCAAAGTGCAAAAGAAATATCGACGATTTTTCACAACTTCTTCTATTTCTTTGCTATTTCTGTTTTTCTTACTCAAGTCTCTTAAGAGACTGAGTATTTTTTGTTGTTCTCTTCCTCTTTACTTAGGAGCCCAAGATTAGTTTCTTAGTAACTTTTGTGTGTTTTTTATATTTTTGTTAAAATTTATTTCCAGAAATTTTGTGTTTTGATAATTAGCAGAAAGAGTTGAATTTATATAATATCTTCTAACTTAAATCTAACTTATATTATAATATTTGCTTATTAAGTTTTTTGTTAAATTATTTGTTATATTTTTTTTACTTTGGCTATCTTGCCAATATCCTTTATTAAACTCAATTATCTGATCAAACAAAAGTATATTCAAATAATTATAATATTTAGGATCTAATATCTTGTAGTTACTTCTAAAAATACTTTTAAGTAACTAGCTATGCTAGGCTAATATACTATAAATTTTAGATAAGTCAATAATATATGAGTGACAAAAAGGGAAAACCTGTAAATCATTTTCCTTATTATTATCACAATGATTTCTACTTTGTAAAAATTGATCATTCGATGATAACATATGTAGTAGCTAGTCATTCTAGTCACTTTTGTAACACAAAAACAATTAACGAAAATTGGATTTTTTTTTCCTATAGAGTGAAATAGTCTGTCGCTATGCAAGCTATAGTTTAAACCGAGAAGTATAGACTTTCACCACGAATGTAGATCAAGACTTTCTCACAAGATAAAGAGAGTGCTTTTTCTTTTATCTTAGTTCTACAATCGCTTAATTGCACATGACACCTAATTTTAGACAGTAACTTCAAGAAAAGTTGTTGATTACATGCAGCCTGATGTCAAGGATAAGTAGCAATTTACTTTTGCTTAAAAATTTTTATTTATTTTTTGCCAGATCAAATTTGTTTTTTGTAGGCGGCTCAATATAGATTAGAAGAAACAAAACTACTTCGACTATTGAAAAGACTATCGTTTAATAATCTATTTACAGTCAGACCTCTCTAAGTGCATGCCCTTGGGACCACACTTTAATAATATGCATTTAGAGAATAATAAAAAAAGTGCATTTATAGAGATCAAGTATATGTTTGGGCCAGAATTTGAGTATGCATTTAGAGAGGGTATGCACTTATAGAGGGTGCACTTAGAGAGGTCTGACTATAATAAGTTATAATTTAGAGTTTACACAATTTCTTTTGGTCATTACGGTAGTTGAGTAAAAGCAGGGTGAGACTTCAAATGTTTAGTCGAAAGTTTTTAAAAATAAGTTAATGTTTTATTTTTAAAATATCATTTTATAGTTGAAATCAATAATGATTAATTGTATTGATTATTTTAATTGCATTCTAATTATAAGTTTTCAAGACTTTACAATTACTCTTTTCAAATTAGTTTGATAAGCATTATTTTAATCTTTGTGATTGTGAATATGCATCATGATATAATTGCAATTCACTATGAGATTACTCTTTTCAAATTAATTGATAGTAAGCTTATAATTATTTGAGTCTGGTGGCCGTGAATATATATAATTTCACTATAAGATTTTTTTTTCAATTTTATTTGTATTTCAATATAATCTTGTTTTAAACAATATGGTCATTTTTTGAATTAGTCAAATAAATAATTTTATTATTAATTGCATTATTGTAATTACTAAATTTATGTGAATTTATATGAATTTTAAAATAACACGACAGATTCATACAAAACCGTTATTGTTTTAAAAATATTTTATTGACTTGTCAATTAAAAAAAAATTATTATTGATCTAATTTGCATCTTATTAGAAGAAAGATCATGATCAACTATTCTATGAAATTATGTATATAGATTTAGCGATATATTAATATAGATTAAGAGATTCATATAATTATTTTGGAAAGATCACGATTAGTTATTCCATAAAATTACTATACAGGATGGACTAAAAAAACTCTTTTTAAAATACTTCTCATGATTTCAGAGGCCTAGAATGTAAAGTACTCTGGGTACTAAAGACAGATTAATTGCACTTGGGAATATAAAATACCCAGATACTAAAGATAGATTAGTAATATTACTGCAGCACTCATATAGTGCAACTTATCCCTTCTACGCTGATCATAGTATTCCTCCAACTATAATACCCATACTGTACAGTAATAATAAATATTAAAATACTAAAAAAATAGTACTGCTCTGACAGTAAATGATATAACAAATACTTATCAAAACAATTATATACTGAATTCTCCATTTTTCTTGTTCTACCTTCCTGGTCCTCTCGTTCTATATCATGTGCTATCTCTATCTTCTTGATCTTATCTATAGCTTTTCGTTCTATCTTTATCTTTTTGCTCTTTTTATCTTCTCACTCTATCTCCCTTCACGTCCTATCTCTATTTTTGGTTTAATAATAAAATTTTCTGAAAACCCAGAACACTTCTTTGATGATCTAAATTTTGTCTTTTCTGAGTTAGATCATGATGAGGAATTAGAATCAAGTGAATGTAGTACCATAGATAATGATACAGATGAGAAAATTGAAGAATATGATGATATACAAATTCCTGAAGAATCTGATATACAGATTTCTGAGGAATCTGATATACAGATTCCTGAGGAATCTAATATACAGATTCCTGAAGAAAATCAAGCAGCCGTAAATGACTTGGTTGATAAATTAGTAAAATGTTCATGCAAAAAGAAATGTAGTAAAAAATTCTCACTAAACCTGTTAAAAAATTTGGTCTAGAAGTTCTTAAAATGGATAAAAAACAATGATATTATTCAATGATGTTACTAATGACTTCCTGTAACAAAAAATTACAAAAAAATTATTGTATTAGAAGGTATCAGTTACCATATATCAGAGAGGTTTGTCTTTACTTTTTTCAAACATTTTGGATATGTGGTAGAGATGCTTTTTATCATCTCTATAAATAGACTTAAGAATGTCAGTCTATACTTCCCAGGCCTTATGGAAATATTGGTTGTCAACCTAAGAATAAGTTGCCCACTGAGATAGTTAATGTAGTCAAATCTTTTATTAAATTAATTGGAGAATGATATGGTAAGGTATTAGCTGTACGAAAATACTTTAGAAAAAAAGTAGATGAAACAATAAGTGTAAATTATGAAAAGCATGATCTTGTTCTTCTTCCTTCTCACCTTTCTTATAGTTATCTTCTTATTACTTATAATTTAATATATGCAGAAAACTGCATTAATAATCATATAACTTTTTGAAAAATATAGAGAAATGACCCTGAGCTTAATAAAATTGTAATTAGAAACCATCTAAAAATGTATGTAATGAATGTACTATATTTAAGCATACTATTAAAGAGTGTAACAATATAGATGAAGATTTAGATAAACAGTTTGTAACCCATGTGTCAAATTATCGAATGATGAGAGATGCTTATGAAGATGATATAAAAATAGCCAAAGATAGTGATTGGTCTTCGTTTCATGTTTTTTCTTTCGATTTTGCACAGAACATAGAGATACCTCATGATCCTTAGCAACCTGAAAAATGGTATTTTATGTCATTATTAAAAGCTTATCAGTTCAGAATAGTAGATGAAGAGACAGATACTCACTGGTATTTGATTTATTCTGAAAGTAAAGCATCAAAAGGGGCAAGTGATGTTGCATCAATAGTACACTTATTTCTTACTTCCATTGTGGGTAATGCTAAAGAAGTTAGATTATGGGCTGACAATTGTGGTGGCCAAAATAAAAATTCTTGTCTTCTTTGGTATTTTCTTTGGGCATATGATACTCAATTATTTCAAAAAATTGAGTATCAATTTCAAGTTAAAGGTTATACTAGAAACTTAGTTGATTGTAGTTTTGGTCTTACAAAATGAAAATATGCTGTCTCAGAGATTTGGTATATAAATCAGCTAGCTGATGTAATTAATAATAGTACAAAAAATAATATTTTAGTAAATTTGGATGGCCAACTAGATTTATTTCGTGACTGGATATCTGCACTTAATACACTATATCGCAAATCTCCAGCTATTCAGAAATATCATATTTTCGATTTTAGCCATGATAGACCCGGCACAATAAGAGCTAAAGTGAGAATTAATGACCCTTGAGATGAATTTTACTTATTAAAGTAAAATGTTAATATAGAAAGTTTGAACCTCCAAGAGCTTCTACCAAAAGGGCTTTTAGAAGAAAAGCAAGTAGATTTTTGGAATCAAATTCGTTCATACTGCCCAATTGCCTTTCAGAACAAACTTTGTCTGAAACCATATGATGATATAATAAATAGAGTTAAAAATCAAAAAGGAATTCGTGCAAAAGAGGCACAAAATAAAAAAACTGTAAAAAAGAAAAGACAGATAGAAAATATTAGTTGAGAATATAAAAAATAAATTGCAATTTTTTAAACAAGTATAGCTTGGTACCCAATAATTTATAAGTGCACATACTTATTAGCAAATGTTAATTTACTAAAAGCATCTAAGTCTTTCTGTCCAAACATTACATACCTCAACATTTTGAATCTGATACTCCAAAATTCTGGTTGGCGAGCCTTTTTTTTTTTTATTTTACTTAAATTAATAGATTTATATTCATATTTAGAGTCACGCAATAATACTTTTTCAATAGAAGTATTAAAAAATTTTAGTAGCAGAATTCAGTAAATTAAAATATTTTTGTATATTTTGATCTAAGTGTTGTGTTCTGAAGTACTATAATTAAAATTGTATTAAAATAAAAGCTACTTAACTAAACATTTGTCTGCTTAAATTTAATATTGCAAATCTTGGAGTGCAAGTTGTATATTCTGTACATACGTATTATCTGTTATATATGTACCATAATACAAGTGCAAGCAAGAATGCAAAGTCATTATAGATTATTAATATTAATAATACTGTAATACTTTAATATGTATTATCTGTGGTATTACCGAAATTTCCAGAACAATCACATAAGTCAGGTTCCTCAAGGGTAAAAATTAGCATGATGATAATAAGGGAAATGATTTACAGATTTTTCCTTTTCATCACTTATATTATAAAAACAAGCCATAAACTTCAAAAAATCTTATTAAACTACTATTCTACAATAATAGTCATCTGATTTTTCACAGGATTTTGGGTCTAAATTTTTTATATATAAAATTATAATAAAAATATATAGAATTATATATAAACTTTATTGCGATAATGTTTTTTTATTTACATATTAACTTTAAATTAAATTTTACAAATAAATATATTAAGAAAAGTTAAAAAAAATGTGGTTTAAACCAATTAAAATTTTGCAATTTTGCTACAATTTAAAAATATAACTTTGCCAAAAGAAAAAATTTAGCAAGTTTAAAATAAGAATTATATGTAAAATTATATTCTAAACAACTTCTGTCTAAGTATACAAAAAGGTTATCTTAGTAAAAAAAAGTTTCTATATACTAATATCAAAATTTTCGGTTTTTTTATATAAACTTTTTTTTTGCTTAGATAACCTGTTTTGATCTTTTAAACAAATTGGTTCAGAACATAATTCTATATATTTTGTATTTTGCTGATTTTGATTTTTTGAACTTTTTACTAAGTAAAAAATTAGATCAAAAATTACACAAAAAATTTTTTAAAAAAATTTTTTTAAAAAAAAATTTCATATAACCTTTGATTCAATCTTTCACTTAATAAAAAGTTCAAAAAATCAAAAAATTAGTAAAATACAAAATATGTAGAATTATATGCTAAACAAATTTGCTTAAGAGATCAGAACAGGTTATCTAAGCAAAAAAAAAGTTTTATATAGAAAAACTGAAAATTTTAATATTAGTATATAGAAAACTTTTTTTTTACTAAAATAACCTTTTTGTATACTTAGACAGAAGTTGTTTAGAATATAATTTCACATATAATTCTTACTTTAAACTTGCTAAATTTTTTCTTTTGGCAAAGTTATATTTTTAAATTGTAACAAAATTACAAAATTTAATTTAGCTTAAACCACACTTTTTTCACCTTTTCTTGATATATTTATTCATAAAATTTAATTTAAGTTAATATATAAATGAAGAAACTATCAAATTTTAAAGTTTATATGTAATTTTATATGTTTTTGTTATAAGTTTATATATAAAAAAAATTAGGTATGACATATCATGTGACTAATAGAATATTGCTAATTTTATAACATTTTCTTATAGAGAAATAAAAAAAATACTAACATTAATACTAATACTAAAAGAAAAGAGAAAAAAATAAAAAAACTAATACTAAAACTAATATTAAAAAGAAAATTAAAAAAAAATAAAAAGAATTTGATAATTACAATTATAAGCCTGTATTAGATTTGAAAAAATTATATATACAATAAAGTAACTTTGTATTTTTTTTTTTTTTTTGGTCTTAAGATAAACCCTTTGGTCAGTATTTTATTTATGTTTAACAGGTTATTTTTACAGTATCAGTTCCGCATCAACTATACATATATTTCTATATATATAACCTCAAACTAATATTTATAACTACTTTAGAACAATTTTATTCTCAGGGTAAACCTACTAAAGCCTTCTATTTTCCCCACTATTAATGGCTAACCTAGTTTTTAATGCCCTTATAAGGTTCATATAGCCACCGCAACCAGAACTCTGGTCTGTAAGCCGTATTAGGCTTTTGCTACCTCCTTATTTGGGTCTTGCCAAGCGGGTTTCCATCTTCATTGGTTCTATAGATTTATACAAACACAAGAACTTATCGTAGGTTTGTACTGCCTATACTAGCTTGCATTCCTTTGTACAACTCTTCCGTTATACAAATACCATGCGATTTTCTAAATCTTGACTCGGTTTTTAGTAAACCTTCTGAAATAAGCTATCCTGGGTCAGGCACAAACTCAATTTTGGGTAGTGATTATCCCAGCCACTATTTGGTTCAACTATAGTTACAGGATCGGATATCCCAACCTTAAGAAGACAGTTACCATAATACAAATAGAAATTCAAATTTTCATCACCGGTGGGGTTCGAACTCTTGACTTGCCGCTTGGGAAGTGACAACTTGACCACTTCACTAAGTTTCCACACCCTAAAGTAACTTTGTATTTAACTATATCTTAATATATATACAGTACCAGATAGTAAGAAATATCTAAATTTTTTTTAAAAATACCAAATTTTAAGATTTATACTCAAATCTGATTGGCTATTTTTGTATAACAAGATTTTGATTGGTTAAAAATCTATAAAAACTATTTTTTATATATTAAATACCAAAATTTTGATTATATATATATTTTTTTTCTGTGTTAAGGTGAGGTTTTGCCTCATATCTTTATTAAATATTATTAAGTATTGCCTTATATAGCTACATATTTATCTTAAGAATACAAGCTTAGACAACTTTTATCTACAACCTAAACCTACCAGAATATGCTACGTTCCCACCACATATTGGGTTATATCAGATTTGGTGTTCAGACTATTTTTAGTTACTCACCATATTCACCCCATGTCTTACCATCAAATCTTGGTTACTTCCAAATTGGTCTATTTAGGAAATCAGTCCTTTACGGTCTTCCAATTTGGTGTGCCTGTTATTGGGTACTTTATACTGGTATATACTTTTCTATAGGTGGCCTCTCGTATATATATCTCAAGCCAGAGTTCTGCTACTGCCACCAGTCTCACGTGAGAAGTATTGGTATCACATATTGGATCTGGGTGTTACCTAGAGGTAGTACAATACTAGGGACAGTCACCAGCCCTCCAACTTACTTTTCCAGGTATACTGATCTTGTATCTCAAGCCAGACCTCTACTGCCGCTACCAGTTTGCCTTTTCCAGATTTTGACGTTTTCTAGGTTATCTGGTGCGGTTGTACAACTTCTACTCCCTTATATACTCCCTTATATGGTGTTCACTGGGACTTTGCTTTATGAGAACCTTTAAGTCGCACAGCAACTACAAGGTTATACACTTCTAGCCATTGGCCTTCGTAATCACTTTAATGACCTATCTTGTTAAAGACCGGCCTAACGCTATGAAATTACTTAAGTAGCAAGCTAGATCACTTCTAGCTATTTCTAGTTGGTGTAGCATTCGTGCTAGTAAATCTTAGCTCTTTTCGTCATAGACTTCCATACAGGTATGACCAGAGCTCTGATTGGTGCATTTAGACATATAGAAGTAGATTACATTCTCTACACTGAGTAACCTTCTATAGTCATTCCACTGATGCCAGAGGTGCTTCCAATTCTAGTTAAGGCATAATTCTTTACCACAGCCCATAGTCATATATCACCGCTTCACTCACTACTCCAGTTTTGGTAGTATTAAATCACTCTTCCAAGCAAGTACCTAATACCATTCCATATTAGGACTTATATGCACGATCCATTGATCATCCTTCCAAGCAAGTACCTTACAAGTTGGATATAAAGATGTTGGTACTGCCAAATACGGAAGTGATAGAATATTGGTATTGTCTCTTAGTCACCCAACTGAGGACTTACACGCGTAATCTTTTTATCACCTAGATCTTCTGTGATGCCACTATCACACATAGTGCCAACTCTCCACAATCTGGTCTCCTTCCGGGAACTCCTTATTCTGGTCTCATACTGCACTTGGACTTTTCACAAGGCTTCACATCTGATTATAGCCCCATAGGTTACAGAAACAATTTTATTAAATTTGCCTCCAGCTCAACTCAAACCATTGATCTTGTCTGTAGGGGTTTGGGAGCTTAACCAATAAGCTATGGAACCCAAACCCTAATTTTTGATTATATAGTAACTTTAAGCTTTAATAACTTTTTAAATTTATAATAAAAATAAAATCTATTCTAACAGAATTGTAGCTTAGACTAAAAGCAACAAATCTGTAAGACAAATTTTTTTAAATTCATTTGTTTATAAGTTATAAGTATTTTTATATTTATATATAAAAAGTAGATGTTTCTTATTATCTAGTAATGTATCAAAAAATACTTTTGTGAAAAAAACAGAAACTAAATTAAAAAATAACTATATTAATTTTAAACAGAATAGTTAGAGAGTAGATTTGAAGTATTGTTAATAGATCTCCAATATTCAAAGCATATAACTAGTATAATATCATTAAGAGTTATTAACTTCAATTTGTAATATAAAATAATCTGGTTATATAAGTTACTAAGTCTACTTAAAAATAAATAAACAAAATAGTAATTTTCTGTTTTGGGTAATTAACAATACTAATAGTTTGTAATTTATATATTAATCTTTAGAAAAAGATAAACTAAATTATTTACTTTTTGACAAATTTTTTTTAAAAAAGTAGTAATCTAATGAAACTTTGTGAGTTTTTTCTTATAAGTTTTATAGTTATATAAAAATAACTCAAAGTTTGTAATATTCTTGGTGTTGATTTAGTCATTTTATATTTTTAAAATATCTTTTTGGTTTGAATACTGAATATAATAGAAAAGTTTATTAAATAAAGCTTGATCTTTACAAAAACTAGTTCAAAATAGACTGCTTCTTAATTTATACTCTTGGTATTTTATTGACAACATATCTACTTTTTTAAAACTAAGTTTATTACTTTAGTATCTTTTATAATATTTTTTATAGTTTAGTTTTTTAGACTTGTTGATCAAAGAATCATTAGAAAGAGTTGTTTAAAATAAAATTATAAGTCATTTGCTATAATATTTTTATTTATTCTTATTTACTATTATACAGTATATTAATATTTAGTATAAAATAAAAAATCTATACTAATATTCTTAATGCTATAAAAAAAAAATATAAACTTAGTTAATATTATTTTATTATTTTATTTAATATAAATATTTGACTCTATTCTGTATATATATCTGTATATTATATAGTTATTATTATTGTTTTATTATATATAAATTATTAGAATTTGGTTTAGGCCGCAGATAAATTAGTCTGAGTTTCTTTTCTTGCTATCTTAGGATATAAAATTTAAATAGATTCTTTTTTTTATAAGGATTTTTTTTTCATTGTAGAAGAATTAAATTAAATTTTAATAAAGTCAGAGACATGGTTTCACCATTAATATTCAAAAAAAAAAAAAATTTATTAGAATAAATTCTTAAATTAATTAATAATTAATAGGCAAATCTTCAAATACCTGGACAAAATTTTTTTTTATATATAAATTTTATTATAAGCCTGAAAGTGGAGCGCCCCTATTTAAAACTTTTTTTTTATTAAATAAATTACTTTTGGGCTTCTAACAAAAGTTGTAAAGCTTATCAAGATGTATTTAATAGTAGTAAAAACATTAAAATTAGCTTAGTGGTTCTTGAGAAATCTTTAAAAAACTTTTTGCTCATATATAAAATTTCTTTAAAAAAAAATCAATGTTCTTACTACCATTAGATGCATCTTGATGAGCTTTACAACTTTTGTTATAAGCCCAAAAGAGATTTATTTAGTAAAAAAAAAATTTAGATAGAAGTACTGCACATTCGGGCTTATAGTAAAATTTACATATAAAAAAAAAAAATTTGTTTAGATGACTCACGATTTGCCTATTAAAGAAATTTTATATATAAGCAAGAAGTTTTTTAAAGATTTCTCAAAAACTACTAAGCCAATTTAATATTCTTATCACTATTAGATGTATTTTGATAAGCTCTACAACTTCTGTTAGAAGTACAAGAGTAATTTACTTAATAAAAAAAAGTTTTAGATAGGGGCACTCTACTTTTGGACTTATAATAAAATTTATATATAAAAAAAAAATTTTTGTCTAGGTATTTAGAGATTTGCCTATTAAATCATAAAAGCAATATTATTATTCTTCCTTTTTTTTTTTTTTTTTTTTTTTTTTTAAATATTAAGGTGACTACTTGGAGTCTGGCATGGTTTATTAACTTCTCAGTTCAATTATTGGGATACCGAATAGATACCCTTTGACTTTGTTACATCAACAAGAGTACAATTGGTTATACGTACAACTTTAGTCATTATCTATTTAAGGGCTCTGCTATACTATCTATAGTTACCCACCAATTGCCATACCTAGGATCCACTTGTGGATCCTCTATTTAAACTCTCTAATCAACTTAATACTGTCAGATACTTTCCCTGGAAAAATTTCTGCTGCTAAGGCCCCTTAGGACTACTTTATCCTTGTATTAAACCTACCAGAGTGGTCCATATTCCACATATATATCATCTGGGTTTTTCAGTAACTTACGTCCAATCCGAGGACTGGTACTTGTAGTCTTTATCACTGCTACTATTACCTACTTCTTGCCCTTTACAAGGTTCATTCTGATCCTGGTACCCACTTTCAACTAGCTCTTATACCGATCCCTTTTCAACTACCAAACTAGTTAGCTCAGAAGGGTTGTTGTATTTAGGCTCTAAGTGCTTTCTGGTTTTACTTCTTTTGGTTCTGAATTCCATAGCATTGGACCTTTTCCTCTGATATGATTCCGGTGGCCAGATTTGTGAACTCTTTTTGTCCCAGGGTTGTTTGTCTGGTTCTTCAGTTTTCGGTTCTGATTTTCTGTAGTACTATCAAAGATTTTCACTACTCCTAGCTTGGGTCTTGCCAAACGGGTTTCAAATATTCCAGTTCCTTAGATTTAGATCACCCTAAAGCTTTTATTTTGAGATGATAGTACCAAGATTATAGGTGATATACCTAACCGATTATTGAATAAATATTATCGGAACACAAGCCTATTTTTCGAAAAACATCTTCGGTAGGAATCGAATTCTAGATCTGCTGCTTGGAAGATGACAACTTAACCACTACTCTACGTCACTACACTCTATTCTTTTTTTTTTTAATATATATAAAATTAAATTTTTATATATAATTTATCTCTCTTCTTTAAAAATTATTTAATTTTTATTTTATCATTAACAACTATATAATTTTCTATTTTTCTATATATTATAATTTATAGTATTACAATATTTTTGTATTGCTATAACTAAGTTATAGTAAATATTAAATATTATAATTTATATTACCATAGAGCACTGCATAAAGTACCCCAAGAAATAGTACCCTCTTGATTAAGACCCAGATATTTTTCACCATACATAAAAACTTAACTATGATTAGTATCTGGGTACTTTTCAAAATTGAAACTTATGAAACTTGATTAGTACCCAGGTATTTTTCAAAGTTGGAACTTTATGGACATTGATTAGTACCTGGT